>PVIH01006772.1:0-23574 GCA_004025045.1 Sigmodon hispidus | reverse complement strand
GGGAAAGGGTATGCATTATAGGATTCCAGCTGTTGGATATTTTACTGGAGACAGTAAAAGAACCAGGAGCTGCCAGGGCTTGGGAGAGAAGAAAGGGGAAACAGGCCGAGCCCAGATTTTCAGGGTAGTGAAGTTATTGTCTATGAAATTATAATGTTGGAGACATGTCGTTACACATTTGTCCATAGCCATAGAATGAATGCCACCACTTGGGAAACTGAGGCAGGAGGATCATGAAGTAGAAGCCATCATGAGTTACATAGTAAGACCTTGTCTATAAAATGGGCAAGAGAAGACCTTACTGTGTAAGTTATAGATAATAATTGTGCTGGGAACAGGATGCCTATGCAGATTTCTCAGTTGTAGTAAACAAGATATGTTGTGATAAATATATTTAATAAAATTAGTCTGCAATATCAGAGTCAACCTCAGAGCCATGCTACGAAAATCAGGGACTGGTGATCCACACCTTTAATCCTAGTTTAGGGATGTGGAAAGAGGAAGTTAAGAGACAGAGGGACAGAGGGAGAGAAGAGGGGTTTCAGCTTTCCCACATGCTTCCCCCACCCCACCCCCACCTCCAGTCTTTGTTGTCCCCCCTCGCTCCCCCCCCACACCCTGGCTGAGCACAGAGAGACTTGCAGTGGAGGATTAGTAGAGACAGGCCTGAGGAGTGGCTGGGTGATAAGTGGCTGTGGTTTGTTTCTTTATCTCTCTGATATTCCAGACTAATTTTTTAAGTATATATTACCACAAAGGTATGTGTGTGTATATATGTATGTATGGGTGAGAGAGTGTGTAGAAAATGCCTATACTTTCAGCTAAAAATAAACTAAAATAATTGCTTTGAAAAATAAAGTGTATGTGTCGGGGGTGGGGGGGTGCAGATGACAGTGTTCGGGTCTCTCACTGAATCTGGAATTCATCACTTTGTCTCTGGCTGTCCAGCAAGCCCCAGTATCCTCCTGTTTTCATTTCCCAGTGTGAGATCACAGATGCTTTTATATGGATGTTGGTGCTGGTGATACCTTTCCTGACTGAGGCACTTCCCTAGCTCCAAGGACTGTATGTGTGTGTTTTTGTGTATGTGCTAGAAGACAACCTGGAATGTCATTTTTTGACACCATCCACCTTGTGTTTTAAGACAGGGTCTCTGCATGTCCTGGAGTTCACCAAGTAGGCTAGTTGAACTGGCTAGTGAGACACAGGGATCTGCTTGTCCCTTTCACTTGCACTGGGATTACAAGAATGAAGATACTATTATTTTTTGTTTGACATGCTTCTGAGGATCCAACTCAGGACCTCATGCTTGCAAATGAAGCAAAGACTTTTAAAAATCAATGCTGTAAGAAATATGAAAACAAAAAAATATACCAAGTTATATCAGTTGTAAATAATAACTACCCAAAAAATATAGTATCAGATTTTCTTGTGTAAATATATTTCAGAGATATTTGACTCTTTTAAGTAAAACTACAAATAAGACATTGGCCTTGTAAAACTGATAGTATATCAGATTTACAAATTATGTAATAGTAACAAAAGATTAGGTGAGAAAGAAGTGGAAATATATTACTGTGAGGTTCTTATATAATATGCACAGAAGGATATGATTGTCTTATTTGATAATGACAGAGTAAACCCTACAGCAATCACTAAATGACACAACAAAGAATTTTTAGCTAGCAAGTCAACAAAAGTGACAAAATGAAAACATGAAAATACCAAAGTAACTGAAAGGAAGAAGAAAAGGAGAAAGGAACAGAGAGAAAATATGATAAATAAAAATAATCAATATGAAAGACTTAAACCCAACCAGCTGATACACTAAATATAAGTGGTCAAAACATCTAAGTTAAAAGGCAGAGGCCATCAGAGTGAATTTTTTAAAAAGCTAGTTCATCTATCTATAAATGCCTACAAAACAAATACCTACAACAGTAAAGACAAAGAGATTAAAATAAAAAGTATTAAAAACAGCTATATTATCCATGTAGGGGTCTAGAGGGACTCGCCACTGCCAGAGCCATGTGGATTTGAGTGCCTACACTGTCATTTATAGCTACTGCCAAAGATCAGGTCTAGATCCATGGCTGTACTACAGCCAGGATCTGTGTTGATGTCCTTGGTTCCTGTTACAGATGGTCCAGAGACCAGGATGCCACCCAGGGCCATAGTAACATATGGTCTAAGCTGCTATGGTGATGTCCACTGCTTGTATTACTAGAGGGGTCCATATGAACCATGTGTTAAAGTATCAGGGCCATGCTGAGCTGGGCCCACCCCTCTCTGGCCTGAGGAGAGCTTCTCTGCCCACAAGGGCAAACTGACTCTGACCCTCACCCACCCTGGCATAGTGGAAGCCAATGACCCTAGCACAGAAGAGCTGGCCTTGCCCTTCCCAAGTCCCTGCACTTGGGAAAGTTGACCTCACCCCTTTTGTAGGACAAGGGTTATCTGGCTCTGTTCCTCACCTGAGGTGGGTGGTCACAGAAGCCCTAACTGATCAACACAGCAGCTACTCAGGCACGTATCCAGGGCTTTGAGTTGCTACTCCTCAACATCTATCTACCTGTATCTGCTGGAGTATACGAAGGAACTGGTTCTACAGAGCCATAGCCACAGGGTCTCCATGACTTGGAGCAGCAGCAGGACACTCAAGAGGAGACTGAGTGAGGGTCCAGCATTGATGCTGTACTAGAAGCCAGAGGCCTTGAATCTGACCAACAACACATTACACAATGAACATTTGCAAATAAAGCTGTGTGGACAAAAGGTCTACTGCATGATAAACCACAGCCCCCAGTGCTACCAAGATGAATGAAGAGGTAATGGAGAGGCGGAAAATGCAGGAAGAAAGGTAATTTTTTGTTTGTTTTTAGTTTTGTTTCTTTTTTATTTGTTTTTAATTAATATCCTTATTTGTTATTTTTATTTTATTTTTAGTATTTTTTAAAAATTTTCCTTTAGTCGGGGATACTACAAGGGTGAGGGTAGTTATGGAGAGACTGAGAAATTAGAGGCATTGGGGCACATGATGTGAAATTCCCAAAGAATCAATAAAAATTATGTTTAAAATTTTTTTTAAGTAAAAGGTATAACAGACAGTGGTGGTGTACACATTTAATCCCAGTGCTTGGGATCAAGCACAAGCAGGTGGATCTCTATGAGTTTGAGGCCAGCCCAGTCTACAAAGCAAGTTCCAGGAAAGCCAAGGTAATATGTAGAAACCTTGTCTCAAAAAAAGATATATTATGTTAAGATAAATTAAAAGGAAGTTGGGGCGGGGGAGGTAGAGACCTAGTTCATTTGTTCAGAGCACTCAGCTCTTGCAGAGGACCCAAGTTTGGTTTCTAGTATCTATGTTGGGCAGTTCATGGCTGCCTATAATTCAAGCTTACCGAATCTGATGGCCTCTTCTGGCCTTCTAGGGCATCTGCACTCATGTGTATTATTATTATTATTATGAACAAAGAAGTCACACTTTCTAACCTTGTATATCCCTATTCAAGGTCCCTCCCCCCTCCCACCACATCAGGTCATTCTTTCTTCTCCACAACTCCCCATCCCCTCCCTGGGCAGGCAGCAGGCAGTCCCATGGTCCCACTGCCCCAATATTGCTTAGTTCAGTCTCCACTCCTAGCAGATCCAGTTTTCTCCCCCCTCCCTCAAGAGTGAGTCAACACCTCTCTCTTAAAAAATTTACAGCAAAATCTTGAAGAAGGAGGAGGAGGAGGTGGGGGAGGAGGAGGAAGTTGGAGAGTCGGCTCAGTGAGGAAAGGCTCTTAGGACCCAGCCTGAAGAGCAGAGTTCAGCCTCCAGAACTCACAGGGCAGAAGGGGAAGGAGAGGACCAGCTCCCGTAAGTTATCCTCTGCTAAATGCACGCTTTGTTCGCTTCAACATTAAAATAACTTGAGCTAATAAAAGGGGACACAGGCTTGTGATCCTAGGATTTGACAGGTGGAGGCAGGAGAACTCGAATTCAAGACCAGCCTGGGCTACAAGAGATCTGTCTCCAATAACAGCAACAATGCTAACAGCACTAACAATGTGTTGATGGCCTGTGATTAGGACACAGGTCAGTGCAAGAGTGAAGTAGAGAGCTCAGAAGTAGACTGAGATAATTATGACCAGCTAATCTTTCAAAGGCAGATTAGCAGAGGACTTATAATCTTGTAAGTCTGTCTGTTGATGGAATTAATTAGGTACCCATCTGGGGACTAATGTAGATCCATTTGTACTACATGCAAAATGCTTCATCAACCTAAATTCCGTTAAATCTAGAAACAGATCTTCTAGAAAAAAACAATAGGAGAATATGTTTGTGATGTCCATTAGCCAAAGATTTGTGAAATTTGACAACATAAAGACAGTGCACCAAAGAAAAACATTATTAAGCTGATTAAGAACTTTGATCCTAAAAAATGGCAGAAAACCTGAGAGACTGAAGCAGGAGCATATGTTTGAGTCTAGCCTGGACTACATAGTGAAACACTACCTCAAAATAAAGGAATGAAACCACAAACAATACTAACAACAGGGCGGGGCTGGAGAGATGGCTCAGCGGTTAAGAGCACCGTTTGCTCTTCCAGAGGACCCGGGTTCGATTCCCAGCACCCATGTGGCAGCTAACTAACAACAGGGCTACTGTTAGGGTACAGTTCTAATTGGGTGATGGCTGTACACACCTTTAATCCCAGCCCTCAAGGCAGAAGCTGATGGATCCCTGGGAGTTCAAGGCCAATCTGGTCTACAGAGAGAGTTCCAGGGTAGCCAAGGCTACACGGAGAAACTATGTCACAACAACAGCAAAAACAGATTTCTAGTTAGTGGCAGGCACTTGTCTAGTGTGTGTGAGGCCTGGGATATGACTCTAGCAGAGCAGAAACAAAAGAGAAACTACTACCACGTATCCAGCTCACCGCATAAAAGGAAACATTGTCTCAAAGTAATACAGAGGGCTGATGAGACGGCTTAGTGGTAGAGGACCAAGGTTCAATTCCCAGCAACCACATGGCAGCTCACAACTGTCTGTTCTAATATCTGACACCCTAACATAGACTTACATGCAGGCAAAACACCAATGCTCATAAAATAAAAATAAAATTAAAAAGTACAATAAAAGGATAAGTCACACAATAGGAGAAAATATCTTCAAGCCATGTATATCATCTACCTCTCAACCCGTGTGTGTGTGTGTGTGTGTGTGTGTGTGTGTGTGTGTGTCTGCCTGTCTGTCTGTCTGGTGTGTGTGTCAGTCTGTATGTATGTATGTAGTGTGTGTGGTGTGTATGCAGTATATGTATGTGTGTATGTGGTGTGTATGTAGGTGTATGTATGAATATGTGTTGTGTATATGTAGTGTATGTGTGTGCAATGTGGTGTGTGTGTTTGTGTATATGGTGTGTGTAGGGAGTGTGCGTGTGTGATACTGGGGAGGAAAAGGAAAGGAAAGAGGCTTTGGAAAGCATCTTGGAACAGTGGAACAGCCTGGGGTAAGAGGCTCCTCAATTCAGAGCAAAGCTGTTTCCTCTGAAGGGCCTGCAGTGGAGTTAACTGCTGCCGGGTTATTAACTGTAGCAAAAGCAGGGGACCCTGGGGGGCCGGGTTGTGTGCGCGGCAGGGTGCACTTCACCTGCTTTCCTGCAGTGCCCAAGCCCTCATCTGGTCTGAACAGCCACAGGTAGATGCCAAGAAAAGCTTCCTTCATAAAGGCCTCTCTGCTGCTTCCACCGGTCTCCAGCCCACCTCCGCAAGTGTGCACCTTACCGTGTGGGATGAAGTTGAGCAGAGTGAAATTGTGTCTGGACTCCCCCTCCCCCCCCCCCCCCCCCCCCCCCCCCCCCCCCCCCCCCGCGAGGTTTCCAACAGGGTCTGGGATTCACGTGGAAGTTGCAATGGACCTGACTGGGTTGAGAGGAGACACCATTGTTAGAGCTGTGCAACGTACAAGGAACCAGATTTCAACTTGGCTGAATTTCTCATGGGAGCCGCCCACAAAGAGTGACACACTGGGGTTACCCTCCCTAGACCTCAGGCTTAAGTCCTCAGTCCTAGAGGCCACTCTGAGGCAGAACTTGCTCTAAGATTAAGTAGGTGCTGTGGATGTCAGTGTTGGCCTTATGGAGATGTGGCCCCATCTCAGGGCGTTAAGAGAGATTGCAAGCTCCCAGGGCTTGCCGAGCTAGGTTTGAATCTCTGTGTGCATGAATGCTCTTTGGGATTCCTTCCTGAGTTGAATGGGGGTGGAGGTGCCCTCTAACCATGACACTGATGGATACGGGCATAGGTTCCACAGTGATGAGGAAAAGGATTTTAGAATGGATGTAAAGGCAAAGGCGGAAGGCTGACTGTGGAATCGCATGTGGAGTGTACTCAGGTCCTGCTTCCTTCTCAGGTTCCTTCTCTGCCTGATGTCTTCCGCTCCCCAGCTTCAAGAGAAATTTGTGACTTTGAGTTCTGGCTTGAAAGAGCTTGCCTTAGACAGTTCTGGCATCTCATTGGGTTGGTTTTTAAAAACTAACGAAAAGACAACAAAATTAGTCTGAATCTGTGCCTGAGGGACAAAAGGCCAATGTGTTAGCCGATCACACTGGAGAGTATCATTACAGAAGGAAAAGATTTCTTCACACACAAAAATAGCAGCCACAAAGGAAACTTAGATTTATGTTTTCTGTCTTCAACATGCATGTACCTTTGTAAAAATAAAGAAACAAGCTACAAGAAAATATTTCCCAAACATACAGACCCTCATGTGTAGATCATGAAAAAAATTCTGACCTGCTATGGTGATGCCCACTCTCAACCCCAGCACTCAGGGAGCAGAGACAGGTGAATCTCTGTGAGTTCAAGGCTAGCTGGGTCTTCATAGCAAGTTCTAGGCCAGTCAGAGCAACACAGAGAAACCTTATCTCAAAAAAGCAAAGGTGTTTGGGTTGGAGAGATGGCTCAGAGGTTCAGAGTGCAGAGGACTTGGGTTTGGTTCCTAGTGCCACACTGTGTCATTCACAACTGCCTGCAGCTCCAGCTCTCAGGGGTTCAATACCCTCTTCCGGCCTTCCTGTACACCTGCATGCATGTAGTATACAGATACATTCAGCCCTGCACACATAAAATAATCTTTAACAAGAAATTAATTCTTTTTTCTTTTATTATTATTATTATTATTATTATTATTAACAAAGAAGTCACATTTTCTAACCTTGTATACCCTTATTCAAGGTCCCTACCCCCTCCCACCACATCAGGTCATTCTCTCTTCTCCACAACTCCCCATCCCCTCCCTGGGCAGGGAGCAGACAGTCCCATGGTCCCACTGCCCCAATATTGCTTAGTTCAGTCTCCACTCCTGGCAGATCCAGTTTTCTTCCCCCTCTCTCAAGAGTGAGTCAGGTGTTCCTCTAGGGGGAGTGGGATCCAAGGTGTCAGTCCAGGGTGTTTCTGATCCCAAGTTGTTCAGTGGTTGTAGTTTGCAGCTTGGGCATGCTTAGCTTTTTTCTTGTTTGTTTGTTTGTTTAGACTCCACTAATGAGTGAGTACATCCCCTGCCTATCTTTCTGAGTTTGTGATACCTCACTCAGTAGGATATTCTCCAAATCCATCCATTTGTATGCAAATTTTAGGATATCGTTTTTCTTACTGCTGAGTAGTATTCCATTGTGCAGATGTACCACAGTTTGTTAATCCATTCTTCAGTTGAGGGACATCTAGGTTGTTTCCAGGTTCTTGCTATTACAAATAATGCTGCTATGAACATAGTTGAGCTAATACATTTGGAGTGTGACTGTGCCTCTTTAGGGTATACACCCAGAAGTGGTATTGCTGGGTCCTTGGGGAGATTGATTCTCAGTTTTCTGAGAAACTGCCATACTGCATTCCAAAGTGGCTGAACAAGCTTACACTCCCACCAACAATGGAGGAGTGTTCCCTTTGCTCTGCATCCTCTCCAGCATAGGCTGTCCTCTGTGTCTTTTATCTTAGCCAATCTAACAGGTGTCAGATGGTGTCTCAAAGTTGTTTTGATTTGCATTTCTCTGATGGCTAAAGATGATGAGCACTTTTTCAGGTGCCTTTTAGCCATTCGTAATTCTTCTGCTGAGAATTCCCTTTTAAGATCTGAACCCCATTTTTTGATAGGGTTATTCAAGGTTTTGGGCTCTAGATTCTTGAGTTCTTTATATATCTTAGAGATCAGTCCTCTATCACTTGTAGGGTTGATGAAAATCTTTTCCCATTCTGTAGGCTGTCATTTTGTCCTATTGACAGTGTCCTTGGCTTTACAGAAGCTTCTTAGCTTCAGGAGATCCCACTTATTGATTGTTGTTCTTAGTGTCTGTGCCACTGGTGTTATATTTAGGAAGTGGTTGCCTGTGCCAATTTGTAGAAGTGTATTTCCCACTTTCTTTTCTATCAAGGTTAAAGTGGCTAGGTTTATGTTGAGGTCTTTGATCCACTTGGATTTGAGTTTTGTGCAGGGTGACAGGCTCAGATCTATTTGCATTTTTCTACACACTTCCATCCAGCTATGCCAACACCATTTGTTAAATATATTATCTTTTTTCCATTGAATATTTTGGGCCTCTTTGTCAAAGATCAGGTGTTCATAGGTTTTTGGGTTAATGTCTGGATCCTCAATTCTATTCCATTGATCCACAAGTCTGTTTTTATGCCAGTACCAGGCTGTTTTTATTACTGTAGCTCTATAGTATAACTTGAAGTCAGGGATGGTGATACCTCCTGAGGTTCTTTCGTTGAGTAACATTGTTTTGGAAATCCTGGCTTTCCTGTTATTCCAAATGAAATTGAGTATTGTTCTTTCAAGGTCCAAAAAATATTGTGTTGGGATTTTGATGGGCAGTGTATTGAATCTGTAGATTGCTTTTGGTAGAATGGCCATTTTTACTATGTTGATCCTGCCTATCCAGGAACATGAGAGAGCTTTCCATTTTCTGATAGCCTCTTCAATTTCTTTCTTCAGTGATTTAAAATTTTTGTCAAATAGGTCTGTTACTTATTTAGTTATAGTTACTCCAAGGTATTTAATACTGTTTGCTGCTATAATGAAGAGTAATGTTTCCCAGCTCTTCTATCTTTAGTGTATAGAAGGGCTACTGATTTCTTTGAGTTAATCTTGTATCCTGCTACATTGCTGAAGGTGTTTATCAGCTATACAAGTTCCCTGGTAGAATTTTGTGGGTCACTTATGTATACAATCATATCATCTGCAAATAGAGATAGCTTCACTTCTTCTTTTCCAATTTGTATCCCCTTAATCTCCTTTCATTCTCTTATTGGTTTAGCTAAAACTTCGAGAACTATATTGAATAGATAAGGGGAGAGAGGACATCCTTGTCTAGTTCCTGATTTTAATGAGATTGCTTTGAGTTTTTCTCCATTAAGTTTGATACTGGCTGTGGGCTTCTTGTAAATCGCCTTTATTATATTTAGATATTTTCCCTGTATTCCTGATCTCTCCAGGGCTTTAACCATAAAGGAGTGTTGGATTTTGTCAAAGGCTTTTTCAGCATCTAAGGATATGATCATGTGGTTTTGCTCCTTTAATTTGTTTATATGATGGATAACGTTTACGGTTTTTTGTATGTTAAACCAGCCCTGCATTTCTGGGATGAAGCCTACTTGGACATGGTGGATGATATTTTTTATACATTGTTGTATACGGTTTGCTAAAATTTTGTTGAGAATTTTCACATCAATATTCATGAGGGAAATTGGTCTATAATTCTCCTTCTTTGTTGTGTCTTTGAGTGGCTTGGGTATTAGGGTAATTGTGGCCTCATAAAAGGAATTTGGCAATATTCCTTCAGTTTCTACTGTGTGAAATAGTTTGAGGAGTAATGGTAGTAATTCTTCTTTGAATGTCTGGTAGAATTCGGCACTGAAACCATCTGGACCAGGGCTTTTATTTTGGGGGAGGCTTTTAATGACAGCTTCAATTTCCTTAAGGGTTATAGGCCTGTTTAGGTAACTAATCTGATCTTCATTTAATTTTGGTAGATGGTACCTGTCCAGAAAGCTGTCCATTTCATCGAGGTTTTCTATTTTTGTGGAATACAGATTTTCAAAGTATGATCTGATAATTCTCTGGATTTCCTGGGGGTCTGTTGTTATGTCCCCCTTTTCATTTCTGATTTTGTTGATTTGAATACTCTCTCTCTGTTTTTTGATTAGTTTGGCTAAGGGCTTATCTATCTTGTTGACTTTCTTAAGGAACCAACTCTTAGATTCATTGATTCTTTGTGTTGTTCTTTTTGTTTCAATTGTATTGATTTCAGCTCTAAGTTTGATTATTTCCTGCCGTCTACTCCTTCTAGGTGAGTTCGCTTCTAATTGTTCTGAGGCTTTCAGCTGAGCTGTTAGGTCTCTAGTGTGGGAGTTCCCTAGTTTTTTCATGTAGGCATCTAGCGCTATGAATTTTCCTCTTAAGATTGCTTTCATTGTGTCCCACAAGTTTGGATATCATTTTCATTAAATTCTAGGAAGACTTTGATTTCTTTCTTAATTTCTTCCTTAACCCAGAGATGGTTTAGCTGAGTGCTGTTTAGTTTCCATGAGTTGGTAGGCTTTCTTTGATTTTTGATGTTGTTGAACTCTAACTTTAGGCCCTGATGGTCCGATATGTTACAAGGGATTATTTTCATTTTTTTGTACCTACTGATATTTGCTTTATGATCAATTATGTGGTCAATTTTGGAGAAAGTTCCATGAGGAGCTGAGAAATATGTATATTCCTTTGCATTTGGGTGGAAGCTTCTGCAGATATGTATTAAATCCATTTACATCATAACCTCTTTTAGACTCCTTATTTCTCTGTTGAGTCTCTGTCTGGTTGACCTATCCAGGGTTGAAAGTGGGGTATTAAAGTCTCCCACTATTAGGGTATAAGAATTGATGTGGGATTCGAACTTTAGCAGTGTATCTTTTATATAGGTAGGTGCCCGTATATTAGGGGCATAAATATTCAGAACTGAAATTTCCTCTTGACCAATTTTTTCCTGTGATGAATAAGTAATGACCATCTTGGTCCCTTTTAATTGATTTTAGCTTAAAGTCTATTTTTTTAGAAATTAGAATGGCAATTCCTGCTTGTTTCTTAGGACCATTTGACTGGAAAATCTTTTCCCAACCCTTTACTCTAAGTCTGTGTCTGTCTTTGTGGTTTAGGTGTGTTTCTTGTAGGTAGCAGAAGGATGGCTTCTGTTGTTGTATTCATCTTGTTAGTGTGTGACGTTTTATAGGAGAGTTGAGTCCACTGATATTGAGGGATATTAGTGACCACTGTTTGATATTTCCTGCCACTTTTTGGTGGTAACTTGTTTGTATTTCCTTTCTCTGGAGTATTCTTCTGTGGAATTATTGATTGTTTGTGGTTTCATGGGTGCATCTGGGATCCTTAGGTTGGAGTTTTCCCTCTAATACTCTCTGTAGCGCTGGATTGATAGATAGATATTGTTTCAGTCTGACTTTGTCATGAAATATCTTGTTTATTCTGTCTATGGTGATTGATAATTTTGCAGGGTATAGTATTCTAGTTTGGCAGCCATGCTCTTTTAGCGTCTGTATAACTTCTGACCAAGCCCTTCTTGCTTTCATCGTTTCCATTGAATAGTCAGGTGTTATTCTGATGGGTATGCCTTTATATGTGAGTTGGCCCTTTTACAAGAAAGGAATTCTTATAAATCAATAGGAAAAAGAAAGAGAGCTCATTATCATTACATTTTATTTGTGTGTGTGTGTGTGTGTGTGTAAGGGAATATAACAGGCTCAAATATGGAGGACAGCTTTCACAGTTGATTCTACCACATGTATCCCAGGATGGAACTCAGTCAGCCTTGGTTGCCAGTGACTTACCTGCTGAGCCATACTCACTGTCCCAAGATGATCCATTTTTAAAAGTGAGCAAAAGATTTGAGGCGACATTTCATGAAGGAGGATCCTAGTGGCCAGTGGAAGGATGTCCAGCAGGTCCCAGGAAGGGCATAAGGAGTCTGAAGATAATCGCGCTGAGTGAGAGGAGCTGGCTCACAAAGAAAAATAACATATTTTCTCTCTATGCAGGATCTAGACTTTAAAAATGTAGGATGGGCTGGAGAGATGGCTCAGCAGTTAAGAGCACTGATTGTTCTTTCAGAAGACCTGAGTTTGATTCCCAGCATCCACATAACAGCTAACAATTGTCTATAATTCCAAGACCTGACACCCTTACATAGTTATACATGCATGCAAAACACCAAGTCAAAATAAAAATAAATATTAAAAAATGTAGGATATAGAATTTTTTTTCCCAAACAGGTTTCTGTGTAGCCCTGACTATCCTGGAGCTCAATCTGTAGACCAGGCTAAGAGATGTGCTTGCTTTCAGATGGGGGCTATAGAACTTAAATACACACACACACACACACACACACACACACACACTCAACCTCTTGCTACATTAAATCAGAGAGACTACTTAGGGGAAGGAACACGACCAGAAAGGTGAGGAACGGGGTAAGCTCAGCATAATGACATGAGGAAGAAATGTCATAATGGAATCCACCACTTTGTACATTAAAATATACACAAAATAAGGGGCCAGGAAGGTGCTCAGTGGATAAAAAGACTCTTGCAAAGCCTGAGTTCAACCCCTGGGGCCCATATAACAGAAGGAGAGTATTGGGGCTGGCAGGCCACTGTCTGATATCCACGTGTCCTATGGTATGCATGCCTGAACACACACACACACACACACACACACACACACACACACACACACACACACTAAAAATAGTAAGTGTAATGAAAACATGAACAAAACCATCATTTAGAAATAATGAAGGGCCAGATGCAACTGAGCTGGCAGAGTGCTCACCTAGATATCTAGGTTCATCCCAGCATCCCATAAACCTAGGTGTGGCTAGCTTGGGGAAGTGGAGGCAGGAGGATTGGACATTCGGTGCTATCCTTGTTGGCCCCGTAGTGAGTTTGAAGTCAGCCCAGTCTACTGAGACCCTCTGTTGCCCCAACTTACCTTGAAGAATTGTGAGGCCTATGTATATTGTGTTTGTTTTTGTTTCTGTTTCACTGTGTTAGAGACAGAGTCTTGCAGTGCTGTCCAGGGCTTTGAACCTGCCATTAGGCCTTCCAAGTGCAGGTCCATACTACCACACGTAACATAAAACAGGAGATTTAAATAAAAATCTAGAGACTTGATACAGAGCAAACCTTGTATCATCCTCCACCCCTCCAAAGAGGCCCCCGCTCTCTTCCTAAAAGTAGCAATGCCACAAGAGCCAGGGTCTGAAGATCTTGGAACTAGAAGAGCTAGGAGCCATAGCCTGGACCCAGCACTGGGAGGGGGCGGTTTCCTTTCTGACCCAGACTTCTTCCTTTCTTACCCCTGTGGTTGAAACTTGTGCTCCCAAGAGTCAGAGCTCCTCTGAGGCCTCCCTCAGAAAGCTGGGGCCAGGGTGGGCATGTAGCAGGCCTTCCTCACTAGGGCTGTTAGTGCCTGGGGACAGCAGAGCCTTAGTCAGTGACTAGACCATTGAAAGGAGCCTTGGAGACTTTGGGAAGTTGCACTGCTCAGACTGGGAAGGAGGGGCTTAGCTGGAGAAACTGAGGAAGGAGGGAGACATCCTCTGAGGGGCTGCCTCTCTCCTGAGAGGGATCCTATCAGACCCCTGCAGCAAAGGACCTGCTTATCTTTGGAGGTCCATAGCCTGGCCCAGGGTAAGCTAGTCTTTCCTTGTTCTGAAGTTGCTGCATTTGAACCAAGTTACCAGGAAGGAGAGGAGCAGAAATGAGAGGCCAGGCTTCCCAGGTGCCAGGGCTTGGGCATTTCATGTCCTCTGGAGAGGTAAGGAAGAAAGAGGGTGATGGCCTAGGAAATGCCATAGTCAGTAATCAAGGCTATTAATTTTACATGCTCATTCCCTGAGTCATAATGACACTCAGATGTAGATACTGCACCTTCACTTTATATATAGACAAGGAAGGCATCCAATGATTTATGGATGGACCCAAGGTCACAGGGGAAACCAGGATTTCAGTCCTGCTGCTGAGGCCCCTTCTGCAGAGTGTGGGTTCTCAGCATGAGTGGTGGGGGCTTGTTGAAAAACAAACCAAAACCAAACCTCCCAGGCCATTCTGCTCCACCCTGAACAAGAGAAGTGCTGGCAAGCCTCTTCCAGAGAGAAAACCATTTAGTAAGTCGAGTGTGGTGGCATAGGGCTGCCATTCTAGCAGAGGGAGGCAGAGGCAAGGGTGCCAGGGGTTCAAGGCCAGCCTTTGCCAGCCAGGGCTACCCCAGACCCTGTCTGGAATGTGAAACCATATACAAGACTGTTCTCTACTAACTGCCTTACCTTGTAGTCAGAGGTTTCTGGCCTGGTCTAGCTCCGAGGACTTGACTGGAAGTCCCAAATAATCTCACAAAGGCTTAAATTAATTACAAGCTGATTGGTCTATGGCTTAAGCATATTACTATCTAATTCTTATACTTTAAGCTAACCCATATTTCTATTTCTATTTTGCCATGTGGCTTGGTACCTTTTACCCAGTGCAGCATTCCCATCCTGCTTCTTCTGCTTCTTTGGCTTCCCAGAATTCTCCTACTCTGCTTGTCCCACCTCTACTTCCTGTCTTACTTGACCAATCAGCATTTTATTAAACAAATATTTACAATGACAAGTTTTAAAGTGTATAAAAGCACAATCCCTCTCTGGTAGCAGAGGGTCTCAAAGGCATGTTGCAGTCTCTGTCAAGACCTCCAGCCCGGAAGAACACCAGTAAAAGAGAAGGAGGGAGTGTGGCAGTGAGAGATTAACTAAACCGAGGCTAGCATTTCTCTGGAAGCTACAGGACAGAGCAGCAGTTTTTCACACAGGGGAATGCCTCCTCTAACCTCTTCAGGAGTTTTGTTTGTTTGTCTATTTATTTACTTAGACGGGAATCTCTTATAGCCCAGGCTGTCCCCAACCTTACACTGAAGCCGAGGTTGTCCTTGAACTCCTGATTTTCCTGCTGCTCCTTCCCTAGGATTCCAATCTTCGTGCACCACCATGCTCTCATTATGTGATGCTAGGAATCCATCTCAGGGCCTCATGCATGCTGGACAAGCATTCCACCCAATGATTGACAGTCCCTGCTCTGCATGTTATGACCATCAAAGGAAGGAAATTGCTACTGGTAACTGTGGAGGGGATTTCAAATACTGGCTAGTCTCAGCGGGCACACAGGTGACAACTCACTCCCCCAATGACTCCTTCCGTGTCCACAGTCTCCAAGGTGGTCAAGGCAGAGAAGCTTCAGTATCTAGTATACAATGATATTTTGGGGTGAAGCAGGGATATGCTGGGGAGAGCACTCTGGACACCCCAGAAGAAGGATAAAGGGAGTAGTGAATGCCTTTGGAGACAATGTTAACTACTTTAAAACTCATACCTGGCTGAGCAGCTTTAAACATTGATTTCTCTTTGTGTCGTGGTGTACACGTGTGTTTATAATGCATTTGTTTGTATGCCATGTTTGTGCCTGATGCCTACAGAGGCCAGAAGAGGGCACTGGATCAAAGGAAACGGAGTTCCCATTAATCAGAGGCATCACTTGGATGCTGGACACTAAACCTAGGTCCTCAGCATAAGCAGCTCATGTTCTTAATCACCGAACCATCTCTTCTATATCAGAAAAATCATGAGGACGATTCTGTTGTTGACTTGACCAGGTTCCAGTAACAAAGTAGAGCTAGACTCAGGGTCAGAAAACTTGAGTTCAACTCTTGGCCCGGCCAATCACCAGCTACAGGGCACCTGGGTCTCTTGGACCCTGTTTTCAAACCTGTAAAATAGGAGCAAGTATATTTGTTCTCTGCCTCTGTTGGCTTTGTGGGAGGACAAGCCCCTTCTAGGACTACCCATTTTTGCCTTTGAGAAGCTCGGGTGCAGGCCTCCAGGCATAGATCCTAGGGGTATTCAATGCTTATTTGTGACTTTGTTTTTTTAGTGCCATATTGTGAGGCTTGGGATAGAAGCCATGAATCCTTGCCAGGTTTCACTCTTCCACTGACCCTATCATTTGTTTTTAAATTTAAATAATAAAATTAAATCTTTTGGCATGTATATGCTCTGTGTGTGTGTGTGTGTGTGTGTGTGTGTGTGTGTGTGTGATTAGAAACAGTCTCTCTTGCTATTTGGAAACCTTTAAGGAATAACGATTAATGCTTTCTTGCCTGCTCTGGGTATTTACAGTGTGCCCTCAGGCTATGAAGAAGCCGAGTTTGCTCAAGATGACAGTCAACTGGATGCTCTGTCATTGCTGAATCTTGTGCTGCAGGCTGCTGTCTATACTGGGATCCAAAGTCACTCTGGACCCTGAAACTCACTTCACTTTTCTCCTCTCCCATGGCCAGAAGAATGTTTCATAGGAAACATGATCCCACACGTACCTCGAATGAACAGAAATAATCGAGGTTTTACAGTAGAGAAGGGTGTTGATTTTGACCCACACTCCAGTGATTAAATCAGTGTGGGTTTCATCCTTCCTCTGAACACACAGGGGTCAATGGTGCATGAATTCCTAGGAGGTTGAAGCCTGGGACCTTCCCACTGTGAGCCTGGGAGTCTGTGTAGATCCAGTACTTCTTTCATCCCATGATGCTCTTGGCCAAAGGCAGGTGTGTCAGCCCACACCTAGATAAATTACAAGGGAACAATGGCATTGTTTTCTGAAATTTCACCTGCTCGTCCTTTGAACAAATGTAAACCACCTTAAGAGATTGCTCAATGCTGGTTGATGGGTGTCTCTGCCTCAGTTTAAAGTGCACATAGTTTTGTGGGAGTTGCTTTGGTTTGCAAGACACTTTAAAATATGACACTGGATCGGAGTAGGCAAAGATATTCTGTGATACAGGGTGCGACCATTGATGCATTTATTTATTTATTTATTTTAAAAGAAAAGTAAAAAAAAAAAATGAGGAATGAGGATAAAGGTTTTATCTGGAAATCATTTGCCATACAAGCATGAGGACCTGAGTTTGGATTCCCAGCACCAGCATAAAAATCAGGATATGGTCATGCACGCTTGTTACCAAAGTTCAGGGGGAGTAGAGAAGGTACAGGGATACCTAGAGTTTGCTCAAAAGCCATCCCAGCCTAGCTGGCAATCTATAGATAAAAGAAACAAGGTGGCTGGTGCCTGAGGGATGACACTTGAGGCTGACCTTTGGCCCCCAGGTACACACTTCGGCACTGACACAAACACACACCCAAAACTTGTATAAAGAAAATGAAAACACTGGCATTTTCATATGTTTAACACACAAGCAAATTATTCATTCTAAAGACTTCTGCAAGATCAACTTACATGAAACTTGTTTTTTTCACCTTTTTCCTACCTCCTTCCCCTGCTCAGAAACATTTAGACCTGCCCTATGGCAATGACTGCAAGGAAGGCTCTGCCTTGTATATCACGGAAGCACAAATAATTTGGTACAAAAGCAGCCTGGCTCCTGTAGCCTGGCATTAGGGTAAGTATATCTTAAGAAAACTCTTATGCTGACTTGGCTCCGGGCGATAAAACGTCATGGCTGTGTAACTGTAGCAAGTGAGATTTCTAGGGAGCAAATTAGTGCTCAAACGTCTTCTAGCGATGGCAAGAAAGGAATCATACACCACCCCAAAATAAAGCAAGTTATGCAGTAAATGTTTCATTTATTGACCTTCTATTACTATTAGGGTTAAAAGGCATTCTGTCAATAAAGAGTCTCTTTAGAGAGGACTAATGTCTTATGGAAGCTGCTCTCATCACAGATGGCTATAGCAGTCATGATCCATTTATGATTGTAGGTGACACAGTCCCCAATAAGTGTATTCTATTTCTCCACTAGTCCCTTGGTCATGGGGTGCCATTGTTTGTTTATTATCTGGATGCGCTGTTAGTTGAAGCAAGCTGATCAAGTCAGGTGCTTTGGGGGTGAGTAGAATACAAGGGACAGAATGGAATGAACAATTTGTAGGGGTTGATGTTCTCCATCCATCATGTAGGTTCTGGATCTCTATTCAAGTTGTCAGGTTCAGCTAATCTACTATCTATTTATCTAATCTTAGATAAGGTCTCATGCATCGCAGATTGATTTCAAATATACTAGTTAGCCGAAGATGACCTTGAACTTTTGATCTACCTTCTTCCTGAATGTTGGGATCACAGGCATGTGCCACCACTTTTGATTGATGCAGTGCTAAGGGTTGAACCTAGGTCTCTCTGCATGCTAGGCAAGCACTCTACCAACTGAGCTACATCCCAGCCCAGGTGTCTGTTTCAGTGTTGGCTAAGGGAGGAGCCTTCCTTTCTTGAACATCCAAATGAATGCTCATCAACCACATGGGACAAAAAGCAAATAAAAGTCTCTCAGTGGAATCAGGACTTTGGCTTTTACACCTCCCACCCCCCCACCCCGCTTTATAAGCTTCCTTGTATTTCCAATTTTTTTTCTTTCCTCAGTCAGCACACTCCCTGCCAAGATAAGTCCAACATAATGAGTGACAGATCACACATTTAAAGGGAAATCAAACAAGAACAGAAACACACACTCACATACACATGCATACATACTTTCTTCTCATGCATGCAGAGGCTGGTGTCAAGAATACTTGAATAGACTCTTGTATAGTGACTGGAGGAGCTGAGTGTTGCTACCATCATGGAGGTCCTATTTCTTGGTGGTGTAAGCCATCCACTCTTGTATTCCTGGTGTCGCAAAGCCAGCCTCTTACTAGGTTTGTCTTTGCTGGGGTGCTGGGAAACTATTGGTAATGACTGTAATCTGGGAAAAAACTACAGAGTCATGGGCTTTTCAGAATATGAAAAGCACATCAGAAGGTACACATGCCTCACCCCCAAGGTGATACAGGACACAGAGGACACAGGTAGCGTGGCGTTGGTCAGTCTTCTATTGCAGTTCCTGTATCTGGGTGGTCATCTCCCTCTCTCCTCAGTGCCTGAAGGCTGACTGGTGAAAACAGCAGTCACCTTCTCAACTCGCAGAAATCACACCCTGCTCTTCCAGGCAACCTATTCTCTTAAGATGTATTTATTTATGTAGCCATACTTTATATGTAAACCTAGCTATTCCATCGTTCACTCTGTAGATGAAGCTTCTGATTCCTGAGTGCTATGTTCACAGCCTTGAGTCATGTCTGGCTTGCTTAGTCACTTAGGTCTTAAGGCAATATACAGATTACCATCATTAACACAAACTCCCTAAGAGTCAATGGCAGGAAGGCCGTTGTTGGCAAGACCAAGAAACCAGAAGTGGAGGAAAGAGGACAAAGAGGTGCCATGGAACAGCCTGGCATGCAGGGAGCTGGGCTGGCCCAGGAAGAGGTCCAACTGATGACAAACAGCTTCTCTATCCATTCTGTTCACTCCTGCATGCAAAGACTAGGGTGTCCAAATGTTTTGCAAGGCTCAAGCCAACATTAGAACCAGTCTGCTGATGTTCCCCCCTCCCTCCCTCCCTCTCTTTCTTTCTTTCTTTCTTTTAGCATCTATGCTATTTGTTCAGAATTCAGTCTTTTAAACCAAGAGTAACCAGAAAGTACCTCCATGCTCAGCCATGAGCAAATTGGTATTTAAAGAGTTCTTGCCAAATCTATAAGCAGCTGGTTGGGCCAATCTGGCTTTTCCTTTTGAATATTGTTTTATTTTACCCTGCCCCCATCATCCGCCCCCCTTCTGTGTACCACCATAAACAACAAGAGGGACGAGATGTCAATGAAGATTTTGGGGGCTTTCTCTCCCCAAGTCTTTTTATAGCACAAAACAGTAAAAGTAAATCTGGCATATGACCTATTATGGAATATTTTTTAATCGTTTAATTAAATTGGACGTTTAAGGGAAGATTCAAAGGTTCCCTTTGAGTAAGAAAAATTAGGTTATGCCAAGCTAATGATGGTATTGGTCACCAAAGAAAGCCCTTAGTGTTTACACGTGATAAAAATGCAGTATGTTAAAAACAATGACACTTTAACAAGTTCAATTCAGTATATTTATAAGCTTTTATTGTACAATCAATCCCATAGGGAACACAGAAGACTCCATTATTCAAATTGATTTAGATCAGGAATAGATTAAAATATAAAAAGAACTCAAACCCATTCTGGACAGGACAAAGACTTGGTCATAAAGCAGACTTAATGTGAAAGTGTTCCTATTTATGACAACAAGCCCCAAAAAGGCTTTGGCATCATCATGATATGGTACAGAAAACAGCTTGGGTACAACTTATATGCAGGTGTCAATTAGCAAGTATGGAAGGCTGCAGCTGCCTGGTTAGATGTAGGATGTAAAGGCATCCAGGGGAAAGACCTCAGAAGGGGGTCAGTCATGAGTACATGGACTCAAGACAGGGCTGAGCTTCATGTTTAGTGTTTTTACTTGGTGTCTGGAAATATTCGCCTTTCTGTCTCCACGTTCCCGCTTACACACTGCACCGCCTTATTTATTTATGAAGTCTGAAGGTTAGTCCTACCTGCTGAGACTAATTAGCCTCCACTTTGTGTCCCGAGCAATCGCTCCGATGAAATGTACACATTTGTTTTGTTTTATTTTTTTTTTTCAGGCTCTTTCTCCCTCCACTTCTGATTTCTGATGAATATGGAAGTTGGAAGCTGGTGGGATAGTGATCTCACTGCCTGCCTCCCCCATCCCATCCTTATTTGGCCTGAGTCTTCTGCTTTAGTGTGCTAATGGGCTTGGTTTCTTTCTTTTTTTCTTTTTTTTTTTTTTTCTTCAGTGCAGGGGAATTTCTTGGCCTTGTCAATCTCACTAGCATTATTTCCAGTTGTCTTCTTTCTGAGGCCTGAGCCTGTAGAGCAGTTTGGTTGAAACCCCAGACTTTCTAAATATTACACGATAAATTGGTTACTTTTGGAAATCTACAACAGATGCGTTTTTAAAAGGGGAGGGGATAATGTAATGCACTGTGGACCCCAGAATAACATCTCACCTAATAGTTAAGTTGCCAGTTCTTATTCTTTCTCTCTCTCTCTCTTTTCCCTTCTCTTTTCACGTTGGAATTCCCACTTCACTTCTCATTGGATACTTGCAAGGAAAAGGATTCTCTGACTCTTACCATCTAGGAACACTGTTTTGGGAACCCACCTTTCTCCTTTAACACCCCCCTGCCCCGTTTTATATGAAACCAGTTTGCTCTCGCCTGATCACCAACAAATACCTGTTTCAAATCCTGGGCTTCACATCTCCGCCCAAGGACTTCTAGGTCAGCTTTGGTGACTGTCTCTAGCCAGGGCCATCAACAGCCTGTGGACACTTCATCTCAGACCCCCTTGGAGAAAAACTACAGCAACACTCATCCCCAGGGCTTGGTGAACTTTCACTTTTATTTTCCCTGCCTTTGTTAACGCCCAAACTTTTCACCTCCAAAGTCAGAACGGACTTTGGATCCTACATCACTTCCTAGTTCCAACGTCAGTTTAAAAAAAAAAACCCAGCAAAACCCCAACAACTTTACATTTCTCTTATGGATATTTCTAGTGCTCTAGACGAACCTAAAGTGTTTGTTTTTTGAATAAAACGCCTTCTTGGCATATTTAATCGAGTGGGTCTACATTTAATGACATGATTCACTGTCATTAACGTAAAAGGGAGGGGAGCCGTTGTGGGTTAGCCTCCTTGACTGTGGATGGCCCAACCCCTTTGCTTCCCCAGGTTTTCTCAGAGCAGGAGGGTGAGCCTTCCTGGACCAGTTCTGTTTTATTCCGCCCCAGGGTGCCCGACTTCTCTGAGGGATTAACCATTGAGCTCCCTGTCCCCGCGTCCCACAGTTCTACTAGTCCTCATCCTCAGGACTTCTGGCTAACACTTTTTCTGGGCCTCTCCCCATCCCCGCCCCCCAAGTGGGCTTTCCTTCCGCTTTCCCGGCTCAGATTCCGGACTTGGTTGCCACCCCTTCCCCTCCTCTCCGGGTCCGCATTGTCTTTCGGAACCCGCCCCCTCCAGGAGCGAGGCCCGCACCGTCCGGGCGCCCGGCTCGCACACTGCGCACAGGCCGCACCCCGCGCGCCTCCCGGGGCCCTGGCCCGCCCCGCTCCCTCTCCCGGCGCCCAAAGGATCATTGTTGGCCGCCCCCGCCCCGCCCACCCCGGCTGTTTATTTATGCACACGTCACCGGGCTCGCCCCGCCCCCTGGCATCTCATTAAGGCGAGTGTGTTCCTCTCGCCCTGTCAATAATCTCCGCTCCCAGACTACTCCGTTCCTCCGGATTTCGATCCCCCTTTTTCTATCTGTCAATCAGCGCCGCCTTTGAACTGAAAAGCTCAGTCTAACTTCAACTCACTCAAATCCGAGCGGCACGAGCTCCTTCGGTGTCTTCGGCTTCCCCCCCCTTCGCTCTTATATCTGACTTGTTGTTGTTGTTTTTTTTTTTTAAACCCCCCTTTTTTATTTATTATTTTTTTGCACATTGATCGGATCCTTGGGAACGAGAGAAAAAAGAAACCCAAACTCACGCGTGCAGAAGATCTCCCCCTTCCCCTCCCCTCCTCCCTCTTTTCCCCTCCCCAGGAGAGAAAGACCCCAAAGCAGGGAAAAAAAAAGTTAACCTTGGACTCGTCTTTTTCTTGCAATATTTTTTTGAGGGGCTTGCAAACTTTTCTTTTTTTTTTTTTTTTTTTTTGCTTTTCTTCTTCCTTCATTTTTCTTCCAAAATTGCTGCTGGTGGGTGAAAAGATGCCGCAGCTGAACGGCGGTGGAGGAGATGACCTAGGCGCTAACGACGAACTGATCTCCTTCAAAGACGAGGGCGAGCAGGAGGAGAAGAACTCGGAAAACTCTTCGGCGGAGAGGGATTTAGCCGATGTCAAGTCGTCGCTGGTCAATGAATCAGAGACGAATCAAAACAGCTCCTCCGATTCCGAGGTAGGAAGAGCCCCTCGGGCTGGCGGGGTTGTTCCTGCCGCTTCCCGGGCTCGGAGACTGGGGCTGGAAGGCAAGGCGGGTCGGGGTTGCGGGCGGCGGGCGGCACGGACGGTTGCCCCGGCTGCTGACTGCAAAAACTTGTAACCGTGTTTTTCTGCACCCCTGTCCCCGCCGACCTTCCCTCCCCTGCACCCCCTCGGCGCGGCGATCGCCCCTTGCCTTCCCCACTTCGCCCCTCTGGGAAGGCGGAAAGACGGCCTCCGCCTCGCTCCGAAAGTTTCCGAGATAAATCCCGGGAAAGTTTGGAAGAAGGTGAGTGCGCCCCGCGCGCCCCAAACCCGCGCGATCGCGTTCCCCCTCCCCCGTCCCCGGGGTCGGCCTGGCGGGTACCCACTCCTTACCCACCCTCCCCAAGTTCCCGCGCCAGCCGGGCCCCGGGGATGCGCGCGGGCCCTCCGGGGGACACTTGCTAAAAAGTTTCTCCCGCTCTCTCCCGCGCTGCGCCGCTGCCGCCGTCCCCTCCGCCGCCCCGCCATGTTAGCGGCCAAGAGGCAAGATGGAGGGCTCTTTAAGGGGCCACCGTATCCCGGCTACCCCTTCATCATGATCCCCGACCTGACGAGCCCCTACCTCCCCAAC
>PVIH01006771.1:24728-107475 GCA_004025045.1 Sigmodon hispidus | reverse complement strand
TCCTCCTCTTCTACAGAAGGATGCATCTCTTCAGCCCCCAGAGCGACTGGAACATCGGCTAAAGCATTCTGGGAAACGGAAGAGGGGGGGCTCCAGTGGGGCCACTGGGGAGCCAGGGGACAGCTCTGATCGGGAGCCTGGCCGGCCCCCTGGGGATAGGCCCCGAAAATGGCCCAATAAGAGAAGACGGAAAGAGGTGAGCCTGTCCCAGATCCCAGTCCTTCAGGATCCTCAGTCAGAATGTCATGCATGTAAATTGGTTTTCCATGAGCTTCAGAACTGCCGGTCTTGAACAGTGGCCCTACTTTCAGAGCAGATGAGGCAGAGCAGATTGGACAGCAGCCCCCACCGCTAGCCCAGGCCTGACATGGACTTGACCACACTCCAACTCACTTGCTTTTGCTTTGCTGTGTATACTACAAACATGCTGATAATTCAAGAGAAACATCAAGTTGAATTATAAATAAATTAGATAGCCTTGCCCTTCCTTCTACTGATGGCAGCCTAGGGAGAAGGAAACGGCCAACAAGCAAACACCTAAACCAGTTTGAGCAGCTGTATAGACAGTGATCTGGGAGAGATCTAGAAGTGCTACAGAAACCCACATGAGGAAGCCACTCATTCTGTCTGGGGGATGGGCAGAGGATTGTGGTTAGGGAAAGCCCCCTAGAATGTCTTGGGCCCCAAGGTAGAGTTAGAAGTTTGCCGAGGAAAGAAATGAAGAAAAGTTGTTTTGAACAAAAGAAAGATGTGAGAACCTGATAAATTAAGAGGATAGTAAGAGCATTGGGAGTGGAGGTGGGAAGTACCCCCAAAAAGCTAGAAAAAGTGATTGAGAGAAGATTTTAAGTGTTCTTGAATGCCTTGCTGGGAGTTTGGGGCTTTATACAATTTCCTGGCCAGTCAGCCCCCCTTACCTCTGGACTCTGGTCTTTCTCAGGCTTTCTCCCATCACTCTCTGGAAGCTGGATATATAGTAAGTGCTATCCACCTACAATGGCCCTTCCCATCCCCCTTGGGTCCCACTCCTCTTCTGTCTCCTGATATCTCTCTCTTTCCTTCTCAGTGTGACGCAGAAAGTGATCTGGATGAGAGGGTGAGTGGGGCTAGGACTTGTTGGGTGGGCATTGTTACAGATGTTTAAATGCCTGCAGCTCCCAGAACTTCCACAAGCTGCAGACATCCTTGTGAGTGGGAACACAGGTTCTGTTGAACCAGGATTAAGTTTTGAGGAGGAAGGGAGGGAAGAAGGAGGAGTTGGGGTGAGGGATGCGGCCACAGTGTATGTGTGACAGGACAGCGTTCAGGAGTTCATTCTCTCCCTCCACCATGTAGGCTCAGGTGGAGCTCATAGCATCAGGCTTCCCATCCCAAAGCGCCTTTACCTGCTGCTTATCTTCCTGGCCCTGTGTTGTTGTTATTGTTTGATTTGGTTTGGGTTTTTGTTTGTTTGGTTGATTGGTTGGTTTGGTTTTTGTTTTTCATTTTAGTTTATGTATGGGTGTTTTGTCTGCATGTGTGTCTGCGTATCACCTGTGTGCAGTGCCTGAGAAAGCCAGAAGAGGGTGTCAGATCCCCTGGAACTGGAGTTACAGACAGTTGTGAGCCTCCATGTAGGTGGTAGGAATTGAACCTGGATCTTCGGGAAGAAAAGCCAGGGCTCTCTCTCACCTGCTGATCTGTTTCACCAGACTTATACCCTTCCTCTCCACCCACTGTTTTAATGGTGGACATGGCTAGAACTAGAAAACTGGAAATTTGCTTATTGCTCTAGCATCATTCGTAGATGCTTTGAAACATCCACTAGCTTTTTCCAAAGTCCAAAGTGAGTCTGGAACTGAATGGTTCTTCCAGTGGCCATCAGCTTGTTTGTATAATTTGAGTCTTGCAGTGAGGGCACCAACCAGACCATGGTTGATCAGTCCAGATACTCTGTTCCTGGAAAAAATATTTCAGTATTTTTTTTTCTTTCTTTCTTTCTTTCTTTCTTTCTTTCTTTCTTCCTTTCTTGCCTCTTAAGACAGGTTTCTCTGTGTAGCCATGGCTGTCCTGGAACTAGCTCTGTAGACCAGGCTGGCCTCAAACTCACAGAGATCCACCTGCCTCTGCCACCCAAGTGCTGGGATTAAAGTCTATTTCAGTTTCTTATTAGTGATTTTTGGAAAAAGTTGTGCCCTTGGAGGTAATGTTCTACCTCTTTATTCCCTTTAGCAACTACATTTATACACCCTAATATGTGTGGGGTTTTTTTTCTCTTAAAGTTTTTAGGCAGGGATTGTGGTGAGTCAGAGGATTGTAGCCCACCTACAAGGGTGGTTACGATCCAGTTCTTGCTAATTGTTTTCACATGAGAACGGGGTGCTACTGTCAGAAAGCCCTCAAGTCTGCTTTATCAAGGATTTTCCAGCTCTAAGGATAGAATCAATTTAAAGGTGCTGTGGAATCTGTTTTGTTTTGCTGCTAATCTTTACAAACCATACAGATTTGCAGGCCAGATAGTGTTTTTTACTTTTTAATTATGTATATGTGTCTATACAAGTGAGTACAGATGCCTGCAGAGGCCAGAGGCATCAAATTCCCCTGAAACTGGAGTTACAGGCAGTCGTTAGCTACTTGACATGGGTACTAGGAATCTAACTTGGGTCCTCTGTAACAGCAATACAAGCTCCTAGCCATTTAGTCATTTCTGTAGCCTTCTAGCTGTCAGTCTTAGGTGACATTTTTGCTTTGGTCTGCTGTCATCTCTGCCATCCCTGCCTGGCATAGCAGATTTTTGGCTTCAGTGCCCCACTTCCTTCTTTAAGCCCCCTAAAGCCCACATTCCAGTGGGTCATAGCTAGGCTGATGAAGTAGATTTGCCGCCGCCGACACCACCACCAGTTCTTAGCAAGCTCTAGAGGCTTAATAACCTAACCTTCCTCTACCTTTCTCCCCTAGGTCTCCGATGATGACCTCGACCCTTCCTTTACTGTCTCAACCAGCAAAGGTTGGTCCTAAGGGCTGGACTGGAAGCATGAGAAGGGACATAGGTGAGCATGAACCTTTGCTGAGCATGTCGGTCATTCTGCCCTCACAGCCTCGGGTCCTCATGGCACCTTCAATGGGAACTGTGAAGCAAAACTGTCTGTGGTCCCTAAAGTGTCGGGCCTGGAGCGGAGCCAAGAGCAGCCCCCAGGGCCTGACCCGCTGCTAGTGCCTTTCCCCCCAAAGGAACCACCACCTCCACCAGCCCCTCGACCTCCTGTCTCATCCCCTACACCCTTACCAGCTACCCCCAGTCTGCCACCCCCACCCCAGCCCCAGCTGCAGCTTCGAGTCTCCCCCTTCGGCCTCCGAACTTCTCCCTATGGCAGCAGCCTGGACCTCAGCACTGGCAGGTGAGTGGATAGGGGTTTGATCTAATCTGGAAGAGCTACATTCTGTAACTGGGATGTGGAGTGAGTCTGACTTGGGAGAGGGTTCTGAGGTGGGAAAGCTGGAGTGACACTGGGGAAAATAAATGCAAAGAGATGACTGCAGGGCTTAGCTGAGCCCTTTGTACGTTCATGCACAGGGAAGTCAGTCTGTGCCTTTTCAAAACTATTTGCTCTAAGAACTTTGTTTAAAGTGCATCTGCTACAGATAATGTTGTTGGGAACATACTTTGGGAAATGCTGACATGATTATCAGTGCTGACTTTGGCGTCAGTCAGACCTAGATTCAAAATCTTGCACTGCCACTTACAGGCTATATGATTTTTGACAAGCCACTTGACCTCTTTGAACATCAGTTTCCTCTTTCTTGTGATATGAAATAATAATAATATTTTTTAAAGCTGTTTTGAGGATTTATTCTAAGTGAATGCAGTATTTCCCATGTACACTCGTCATTAGTGGGACATAGAGTGATTTCAGGTGTTGGCTTGGTAAACACTAAAATATTTAAAGTTAGCTGCTTTAGGAAAATATGTTTAATACCTCAGCCTTTTGGTTTAACATGTTACTGCTTAGGATAAGGCCAGAGAAAAAGTGAGTTGTGTTATAGCAAAGGAATTGGTGTAGTACAGATGGTTGCATGGCTACAGTAACACTGGGGAAGGTGATGTGTCATGTTGGAGACTTGCATTGGCTCATAGAGCAGATGCTCTACAGTAAGTACTCATTAAAGGGTAAGAGTTAATACACTACTGTTATGGATTCCTCACTATTGTTTGTCGTCATTGTTGTTATTATTGAGAAAACTAAGGCTCAGAGAGGGGCAGTGACTTGCTCAAGGTCACCTAGGGTGTTCATGGCAAGATGGGCATAGAGTTCAGGCTACCTGATTGGAAGGACAGGATAATGTGGTACTGGTTCCACTGGCTTAAGGTGGTAACTTTGGTGGCCCAACTTTGTAATTAAGCATCAAAATGAATGTTGTGTTTTGTGCTGTGGTTGAGTCAGAAAAAGGGCAGTTATATGGCGAGAGATGACAGTGGGCGCTTTGTGAGAACTAGACCTAAAGAAGACAAGCGGTTGTTGGGTGTGGGAGGCATCTCATCCAGAGACTGGGTTCTCTGCAGGGAGTCCCTGGGGTCCGCGATCTATCATCTCCCATATTGGGGAACCAAGGCCACAGGCTTCTGCCCACCTCTCGTTAGAGCTAGCACCTCCCACCCCTCACTCATCTCCCCACTTCTCTCCCCAGCTCTTCACGGCCGCCCCCCAAGGCCCCGGCCCCTCCCGTGGCTCAGCCTCCCCCCTCATCATCCTCTTCGTCCTCCTCCTCCTCCTCATCTGCCTCCTCCTCGTCCGCGCAGCTCACCCACCGGCCCCCGACGCCCTCACTGCCCCTGTCTCTATCCACCCACAGCTTTCCTCCCCATGGGTTGCGCCCACCACCACCACCCCACCACCCCTCCTTGGTCTCCCCTGGCCCCACCCTGCCCCCACCCCCACCTCTGCTGCAGGTGCCAGGGCACCCTGGGGCCTCAGCCGCTAACGCCCTTTCTGGTGAGTTTGGGGTCCTGGCAGGGTGGAGTGGTGGGGGGCCATGGCCCCAAGCATGGGCTCAGTTGGCTTTGGCAGGGACCAAGGGCCTTCGGAGGGAGTGGCTCAAGGTTAGAGGGAAGGCCAGTCACCTGGGCCCAAGGAGGCTGATTTGGTGGCACCAGATATTAAAGCCTTCTTCCCCTCCCCCCCACAGAGCAGGACCTGATCGGCCAGGACCTGAACTCTCGCTACCTGAATGCCCAGGGTGGCCCTGAGGTGGTGGGGGCAGGGGGCTCGGCCCGGCCCCTGGCCTTCCAGTTCCACCAGCACAACCACCAACACCAGCACACCCACCAGCACACCCACCAGCACTTCACCCCCTACCCCCCGGGCCTGCTGCCTCCCCACGGCCATATGGTGAGCTCCTCCTTGGGCTGCTGATGAGGCTCAGAGGCCTAAGGGAGGGTGTCTCCTGCAGAGGAAGGAAGATCCTGGGTCCCTTGCTGGCAGCTTATTCTTCCCTTCTCTTCCCTAGTTTGAGAAATACCCAGGAAAGATGGAAGGCCTTTTCCGACATAATGTGAGTGTGTGTGAGGGTGTGTGATGTGTGGGAATGTATGTATCAGTGGAGTTCAGTATTCAACTCCAAAACTAAGAGCCCTGAGCTTGGGAAAGCTCCTTGGGGGTGTTAGGGTGGATTCCAAAAATGGGTAGACCAGACCTGGGCTGCACCTCCACTCCCTGCTTGGACTAGTGCCCTTCTCTCCACAGCCGTACATGGCCTTCCCTCCCGCTGTGCCCGGGCTCCCTCCGGGTCTCCCGCCAGCTGTCTCCTTTGGCTCCCTGCAGGGGGCCTTCCAGCCCAAGGTGAGCTCCTGATCCAGAAACTCCCACTTCCCATCCCTTACAGACATTCTGGACCTGCATACTCTCTTCCCATTCCCAAAACTGTGCCTAGCCTCTTGCCCTTCCTCTGGACCCAGGTTTTTGCAAAGCCATGCTCCCTCTCCTGTCCCATCTCCCAGCTTAGTTTTAGGCCTTTTAACTTGGCCCTGGCTCTCCTCTCTGATCCCTACACTCCCCTTTCCCAGAACACGAACCCTGAGCTGCCACCACGACTGGGGCCAGTGCTGAGCGGGCTCCCCCAGAAGGGGACACAGGTGAGGGGGGGCAGGCCAGGTCCTGGGGGCATTGGAAGGTAATATGAGGGAAGAGCAGAGTCAGCTAGAGGAGGGCGAAGTTTCTGCCTCTTCTCTGCAGTCCATCCTCAGGAGTCTAAGGAGAGAACTTTTTATAACAAGTCTTCCTGGGCATGAGGAATAAAAGGCTGAAGACATTGTCCCAAGAATAAAATAATGAATGGGGCAGTAGTTTTGTATTTTGGTTTTGCTCGGTGATATTGGAGATCAAACCTGGGGCTTCATACATGTATTGTACCACTGAGCTGCATCTCTAGCATGACAGTGGTTTTCAAATGTAAGTCACAGGATTCCCTCACCCCAAGTGGCGTCATACCAGGAAGCCCTGTCCATGGGACAATGAACAGATAAACTTATAAAGTCACCAGAGTCATTCCCCACATGTCTCAGATCCTAGGGCTCTGAGAACACTCAAAAAAGTCCAAACATTTCCTGAAGTTTTCTGACTTCCTTAAAAGGTCCCTCCCCTGAGGATCCCCTGCATGAAGCTGTCATAGGACAGACTCCTCTCTGACTAGTAGCCATCACAACAGGGCACCTCCCCAGGATCTAGTCAGAAACCTCATGGAGAAGGCGCGGTGCTTAGAGTAGGGGAGGAAATGGGAAAGTAGCTTGGACATTGCCAAGAGTGGTCTGAGGGAGACAGTCTCAGGGAGATTGTGGGAAGGAAGGGTGCTGTAGAGGTGTGACGCTCAGGTCAGTGAAGAGGTCTGAATCGCCTCCAATCTCTCCTTTACCATCCCCAGATCCCTGATCATTTCCGGCCACCTTTGAGGGTGAGTTTGGTGAGGTTCTCAGGCTGCATGAGGCTGGGGGCTGGTTTCAGGGTGTTTGGCTGAGGTGGGTGGGGTCCTGCTTGGGAACAATGAAGTTGAAGATGCGAAGGCAGCTAGCTGTAAAACATTAGAAAGTATGGTTATTTTAAGTCACAACCTGGGCTTAGGTATAACCGGCCATGCGACCTTGGGCAAAACAGTTTGCCTCTCTGAGCCTCAGTTTCCTTAGGCTTTAAGATTAAACAAGTTATCCCTCAGTTGTAGGGATGATGATTGAGGATGCTGTGTGCCAAGGCTCGGCCCAGGGCCAGGCCTGAAATGGGTGATGAGTGAACATTTTTCCTTCCCTTTCCCTTTGGTCATTTTGGGGCGACAGAAACCAGGAAAGTGGTGTGCCATGCACGTGCGTGTGGCTTACATGATCCTGAGACACCAGGAAAAGATGAAGGTACGGGGCTGGAGGGCTCGGGAGAGTGGGTCTGAACTCTGGTAGTGAGTGGCCTTCAACAAAGCTCAGAAAGATTTAACACGAAGCCTTTGCTCCTGTTCACATCACTGGTGACCAGTTTGGTAGCACCTGGGTTTTCTACCTAGTTTTTGGTGTGGTTAGGAAACATAATAAAGAGGGAGTAGAAAGTACTTAATTCTCCTTCTGGTACTAGCCAGCCCTTGAAGGGACACTAAGGCTAAGAGAGTAAGAGCTAGAGCAATACAAGACTAAGAGTAAAGACGAAAACAATCCAGACCAGACCTAGCTCCTCACTGCCCCTCTCCCTATGTCCCATGCAGGGTGACTCCCACAAGCTTGACTTTCGGAATGACCTCTTGCCCTGCCTTCCGGGACCCTATGGGGCCCTGCCCCCTGGGCAGGAGCTCTCCCACCCAGCCTCCCTCTTCACTGCGACTGGTGAGTGTGGCCAGTCCTCTCAGAGCCCATAGCCCAATGTCCACCTTGCTCCCACTCATCCTCATCAGAATCTCCCACTTCTGTGCCCCAGGAGCCGTCCATGCTGCAGCCAATCCTTTCACAACAGCTCCCGGGGCCCATGGACCCTTCCTGAGCCCCAGCACCCACATTGGTAAGAGCCAAGAGAATTTTAGTCTTCCTATACCCTGTTCTTAACACGGAAGTAGAGATGGAAACTAGACCTCAGAAACATCTCGAGTTGAGGAGATGAGATTTTATTTGCTTTGTGACCTTAGGCAGTCAGGTTCCCTACTCTGAGCTGTGATTCCTTCTTGTGGGATGAGTATGAAAGGACAGCATGGTTCCCACTCTGCTGCTGCTCACCCTATCTCTGAAATAGCCAAAGATAGAAGATAGGGTTCCACCTGGGCTGTGCAGGCAGGCCCAAGGGAGAACATGATTATTGGGGCACAGCTCAGGGCACTTGAAAGTTTCCTGGAAAGATTTAACCTGAGTATAGGTGGACTAAAAAAGGGAAGAAAAAATTGAACCCAGAAAAAAGGTGTTTCTGACTAGAAAGACTGTGAGGTTCCTTTCCTTGGAGGAGTAGGCTAGTTAATTCTGACAGAAAGTATTACAGGTAGGGAGCAGCCAGCAGAATTCTTCCGGCTAGTAGTTTGCTACAGACTTTGAGAGCTGCCAAAAGGTCTCAGATGCCTGGGGTGGGGCGGGGTTCAGAGAAGAATTTGACTTTTACAGTTAGAGGGGCCCCCGGCTGGTGGGACTTTACAGCTAGATGACTTTGGCAGGTCATTTCAGCTCTCTGGCCTGTTTTATCATTTGAAAGTAGGAATTGTCCTGTGTACTTACGGAGATTGTCAAGAGTCTAACAACAGTGTCTGGCCTGGCATAAGATATGCTTGGTACATGGTTGTTAAAACTAAGTCACTAAGTGCTCTTATACACGCCTTTAACCCCAACACTGGGGAGGTAGAGGCAGATAGATCTGAGTTTCAGGCCAACCAGAACTATATAGTGAGATCCTGTTTCAAAGAACAAATACCAAAAAATCTAAACCATAGGAGCTCCAGCCTGGTTACTGACCTGCCTCTTCCCCACCGTTTCTTTGCTCCTGCTCAGAGTTGGCTGCCCTGTGCTCTGACCAGTTTCCCTTTCCTCCTTCAGATCCCTTTGTCCGTCCCACAAGCTTCGCCTCCTTGGCTGCCCTCTCCAATGGGGCTTTTGGAGGCCTGGGCAGCCCCACATTCAGTGAGTGCTGGATAGGGTGGGACATGAGGGATGGGAACTGGGCCAGTGGGGGCTGTGTGCTCAAGCTGGGCCTGTGAGGTTATCTCTGTGGCATGTCCCCTCCTGGCCTCTGTCACTTTCTACCTTACCTTCTACCCAGACTCCAGTGCCGTCTTTGCCCAGAAAGAAAGCCCAGGAGCCCCACCAGCCTTTGCCTCCCCCCCGGACCCATGGGGCCGCCTGCACCGCAGTCCTCTTGCCTTTCCTGCTTGGGTCCGGCCCCCTGAAACTGCCCGGACACCGGGCTCAGATAAGGAGCGGCCTGTGGAGCGAAGGGAGCCCTCTGTCACTAAGGAGGAGAAGGACAGGTATGTCCTCTACATAACTGCAACCTTATCCATTGCAGCGCTGTCAGCAACAGGAATGCCTTCATTCTGTCCCCTTGTGCCTGCCCACTTCCCCCACCAGGGACCTCCCTTTCTCACGGCCTCAGCTGCGAGTTTCTCCTGCTACTCCTAAGGCCAGGACTGGCGAGGAAGGAGCCCGTCCAGCCAAAGAGTCTGTGCGCGTGAAAGAAGAGCGGAAAGAAGAGGCTGCTGCCGCCGCCGCTGCTGCCGCTGCAGCTGCTGCTGCCGCCGCCGCTGCTGCCGCTGCCGCTGCTGCAACCACTGGGCCTCAAGGCCTTCACTTGCTTTTGGAGAGGCCCCGGCCACCCCCTTTTCTTGGGCCTAGTCTGCCAGAGCGCTGTGCAGGCTTCCCAGAGCCAGCCTGGTTGGCAGGGCCCCCACGCCTGGCCAGGCCACCACGCTTCTATGAGGCAGGTGAGGAGTTGACTGGACCAGGGGCCATGGCTGCTGCCCGCCTCTATAGTCTAGACCCTGCTCATCCCTTGCTATATAGCCGTTTGGCTCCTCCACCACCACCTACTGCAACTCCAGGAACCCCTCACCTTCTCAGCAAGACCCCACCAGGAGCCCTTTTGGGAGCACCACCACCTCTTGTGCCCGCCCCCCGGCCCAGTTCCCCACCTAGGGCCCCTGGCCCAGCCCGGGCTGACAGGTGAGGAGAGGTAAGGGGCAGGGGCAAAGCTCCACCCCCTTTCCCCATTCCTTGTGACAAAGTCCTAGGGCTGAAGCTTTTAAGCCAGGGTTGGAAGGCAAAGGTCACAATCTCATGGCCATCTCTGAAGTCATGAACCTGGGAATAGAATCCCCACCCCACCCCCGCAAGGTCAAGTATCTCGTGGACTATGGGGTCACTGGGAGGACAGAGGTCATAAGCCTCTAGAGAGAAGTGTGTGTGTGACTGTGAGTGGGTGTGTGTGGGTGTGTGCGGGTGGGTGTGAGTGTGCATGAGGGGGTCATTTCAGAGGTTATGGCTCATGACCTAAGGTGCACCAATGCCCCCTCTAAGGGCCTCTAGGCCCTTGGCCTGCCTCCCCAAGGGCTCACTAAGCCAGAGGCCAAAGTGCCCCCTCCCTTTCACCTAACCCCCAAATTCTCATGCCCTCCTAGGGCTGAGGAAGGAGGAACTAAAGGAAAAGGGGTTCCATGTACATATTTATCACCCCTCCCACAAATCCCTTAGACATTTTGTACATTTTTACAGGGGTGCCCCTCCCAACAATCCCCTTCCTGGTTAATTAAATCCTCAGACTGGTGCTGTGTTCCTAGCCTCTGGCCTCTCTGTAGGGGGAGGGTGTCCCAGGGGAAGAGCCTGGAGGGGACAGGCAGGAACCCAGGGCTTGACCCTGGATATATGGGGTCCAACAGGGAAAGGGACCTAGAATCTAGGCTGGAGGGAAGGGCAAACACTATTTGGCTGTCGGCCTAGGTTCCCCTACACTTGTTCTATTCGTTGTATGTGGCCCACAGCTCTCAAAAGCTCAACCGTCAAGCCTCAGATTCCTCTTAAGTCCCTATCACCACCACCCTATTTTAAAGTATCCCCAGAACTTCTGGGCCCTGTTCCACAGAACCCTGTCCCAAACTAAGGGAGAGGTGGCCAGAAAAGGTCACCATGAAACACACACCAAAGAAGGGGGTTGGTCCAGGGGTGGGCAACATAGGCAGCTTCTTCAGCAGCCTCCCAGCAGCAGCCCCAGCCTTCCCAAAGCAGCAGCACCTCCAGGCTGGGGCCCAACTAGAAGGCAGGGCTCAGTTTAACAAGACCGGAACTTTGACTTTTTCCTCAGTGGGGTTTATTCTGTAACATGACTTGCGAATATTTATATAAAAATGAGTGTTACAATGAGACACCCCCAACCCCCGGCTCCTCTTTCAGTCTGTGTGAGTTGTCTGGCGTGGGTTGGACTGGGTCCCAGAATGAGGAAGGAATAAGAACAATACTGGCCATGTCCTGATCCAAGGTTTTTCCCCTTCTCTTCTACCTGGGCAGCTCTGCCACTTCTGAATGTGTGAGTTGGCTAATGATGAGTGTTGATTTTTTTTCATATTAGATTCAAACAATGCAGAAAGACATTGAATCATCCCACAGAGGTAGTCACCATCAGTTTATTTGGTGTGTGTTCTCTTTGTGTGTATCTGTGAATGCATGTTAGAGAAAACCTATAATTTTCACAGATACATCATTTTTGCCAAAACAACATTGTCACTACAAAACAAACACGTGAACACAAAGTATAGAGAAATAGTATTTCACAGTTCCAGCTCAGAAAACCACCGTTTAAAAAGCCAGCTGTGTGGCTGGGCATGATGGTGCATGCCTTTAATCCCTGCACTTTCTGTAGAGGCAGAGGCAGGTGGATCTCCGGGTCGAGGCCAGTCTAGTTAGTTGAGTTCCAAGGCAGTCAGATCTACACTGTTAAGACCCTATCTCAAAATAAATAAAAAATCTTTAAAAAGAAAAAAGCCATGTAGGACTGAAAAGATGGTTCAGTTACAAGCACTTCCCTGCAGGGCAGGGCCTGATGCTATATGCCTTTAATCAGACAAGCTTGGTCTTCATGGATAATTCTGGGCCAGCCAGGACTACATAGTTAAGACCCTGCCTCCAAACAACAAAAAATATTCTGCTCTTTCAGGGCAGCTGGATTTAGTTGGCAATGCCCACCATGGTTTACAACCATCCATAACTCCAGTTCCAGGAAATCCATTGCCCTGTTCTGGGCTCTAAGAGTATCAGCTTTGTATGTGGTGCAGACATATAAATGTAAGCAAAACAGTGAAGAACATAATTTTTTTTTAAGACTTAAAGCATAGTCAAAATCTGGGCTGAAGAAAGATGGCTCAGCAGTTCAGAGCACTTGTTAGTCCTGCAGAGGACTTGGGTTTAGTTTCCAGCATTACCTGGGCTTGCATCCACTTGTAACTTTAGTTCCAGAGGAACCATTGCCCTCTTCTGCTATCCTCCAGCACTGGACACATCAATCCCTACAGGCATAACATTTGTCTACATAAAAACCTTAGTTCTAAGTGGGGGCGCATGCCTTCAATCCTAGCACTTGGGAGGCAGAGGTAGAGGTTCTCTTGAGTTTAGTGAAACTCTTGGCTCAAAAAAAAAAGAAAGAAAGAAAAGAAAAGAAAATGCCAGGCATGGTGATAATGCCTGTGATCCCAACACTTAACTAGACTAAGACAGGAGTGTTGATTCAGGGTAGCCATGGCTACACAATTACATAGCAAGGCCCTCCCTCATCCAAGGAAAACTAACTTAGTGGTAGAGTGTTTGCCCTGAATATGCAGAGCCCTGGGTTAGAGGATCTTCAGTATCTGTGAAACAAGTTACACTGCATAGGTAAAGAAAATCAGACACCTATGGGCATATGGTGAGATAGGGAAGATAAAACTACACACTAATTCAGAAAAACATTCTCAAGCACTGATTCCTCTCGTTATTTTTCTGCTTATAATATTTTTGAAAATGAGATTGAGCCTGTGAACCAGTTTTGAACCTCCATTTATACTTGGCTGTTCCTTCAGGGAGCTGGATGGTCTCAGTAAGTACCCCAGGCTAGCCTTTGTCATCCTACCTTCCAAATTCTGGGGTTATAAACGTGGGCCGCCATGCTAGTTAAGTAAAAAAACACCTTCTTGGTGTTTTTCCACATACTTCTGAGATCGATCCCATATGGGATTCTTTCTGATGTCTGATTTCTATCTCTCCCTACCCCTCTGCTTTTACCTCTCACTAGCATCCAATTCAGAAAGTTCCCTTTTCCTCTTACTTGATTTTGAGTCTGAGCTTCCTTTTTAAACCACCATTGACTTCATCCTAAACTAGTAGCAAAAACAGAAGTAAATCCCAGCTTACCTGGCACTTGGCATTCCATTATGAGAAAAAAGCAACAAATACTGTGAAGAAAATCAAAACACTTGGTGCTTCAGGAGGCCAGAAGAGGATGAGCATTCATTCTCTGAAACTGGAGTTAGGGTGGCTATGAGCCTCCATGTGGGTGCTGAGAATGCAAAGGATTTAAGAACTGCCTATTTTGTCTAGTCTAGCCACCAGCCTCATTGATTTCTCTTTGGAATTTTTGATCCATGCTCAGGGCAACTCCAGAAAGAATTGCCAGCATTTAGGGAAAACTAGGCCAAAATTAGTTCCCATAGAGAGGCTGATGTTTTAGGAAATAGAATTTGTTAGAACAGCCTCAGCACACTAGCTACTAAGAATATTATGCTGGACATTGGTGATGTACACATTTAGTCTCAGCATTCGAGAGGCTGAGGCAGACAGATCTCTCTGAGTTTGAGGCCATCCTGGTCTACAGAGTAAGTTTCAGTTCAGCTAGAGCTACACAGAGAAACTCTGTCTTGGAAAAACAAGCAAAAGAATATTAATATTTGGGGGCTGATGAGGTGGCTCAGCAGTTAAGAGTACAGTGGTAGCACATACTTTTAACTCCAGCCATCCTGAGACAGAAGCAGCCTGGTCTGCTGAGCCACCTGGACAGCAGGGATAGCATCTTGAGAAACAAATAGAAATGCTGACCCACATTTGATTCCCAGCACCTACATGACAGCTCACACTCACCTGTAACGATCAACAGCCTATTCTAGCCTCTGGAGGGCAACATGCAGGAATATGGTACATAGATATACATGGAGTCAAAACACAACACCTATATATAATGCTGGGTGTGCTGGCACATGCCTTTAATCTCAGCCTTGGAAGGCAGAAGCACACAGATCTCTATAAACTGGAAGCCAGATAAGCCTTCATCGTGAGACTGTCAAAAACAAAAAGACAGCCTAAATATGTTGTGTATGTATATATGTGTGTGTGTGATTTTGAATGAGAATAGAGAGCTGGCTCAGCAGTTCATAGCACTGGCTACTCTTCCACAGGACTAGAATTAAAAATTCCCAGTACCCACATCAGGTAGCTCACAACCATCTAACTCTGGCTCCAGGGTCTCTGGCCTCATGGGCACCTGCGCTCAAATATGCACACACACAATTTAAAATAATAATAATATACGTGATATACGTGTAATTTTGCTCCAAGTGTGATGATAATGCCTTTAATCAGAGCACTCAGGAAACAGAGGCAGGGATTCCCTGTGAGTTCAAGGACACCTGGTCTACATAGTGAATGCCAGGCAAGCCAAAGCTACATAGTAAGGCCTTGCCTAAAGTTTAAAACAAAACACACATTTTAAATTTATTCTTTTGAGACAATTTCTACATAGCCTAAGCTGATCTTAAACTTACCCTCCTTATCAGGCTCCCACATGTTACCATATCCAACTGATAGCTATATAATCTTCAGTCTTGGGTGGCTGGTCGTTTGGGTTTTTTGTTTTTTTCTGTCTAGCATCTGTGTCTGTTCTGGCTGGTGTTTTTAAGACAGGGTCTCACTATATAGTTTTAGCAGATGTGATATTCACTATATAGACCAAGATATCCTCCATCTCAGAGAGATCCCCTGCCCCTACTTCCCCAGTGCTGGGATTATAGGCATTCACCACCACGCCTAGCATGTAATCTTGAATCCTGAGCAATATGCTGTTGTTTAATATAAGTGATTTTTATTTCATGTGTATGCATTTTTTTTCCTGCAAGTATATTTGTGCACTACATGCATTCAGTGTTCTCAGAGACTAGAAGAGAACATTGGATCCCCTGAGACTGGATGGTTTCTAATTACCATGTGGGTTTTGAGAAACCATTGGGCCATCCCTCTTGCCTTGAGCATTGTTATTTCTATGTTATGTTATTTTTTAGGCAGAATCATTTATACACCTGGCTGGCTTTGAATTAGATATATAACCAAGGATGATCTTGAACAATTTTTTCTATGTTTGACAAGGTCTCCCACTAAGTAGCTAGTTCTAGCTGACCTTCCTTAACTCTCCATGTAAATCAGGCTAGCCTTGAATCTGTAGCACCACTGTGCCTTATTTTACAGAGCCATGGAATCATACTCAGGGATTTGTGCACTATAGAGAAGTACTCTACTAACTGAGTTACATACATTCCTGCATTATCAAATAATGCTTAAAAAAGAAAGAAGCCATGTCTTGAAAAAACAAAACAAAAAGTGGATTAAGTTTTCTCTGACTCAAACCAGATCTAAAACTGGGTAGTTGGGGTCTATCTAAATCACTGACCCCAGGCTCAATGCAAATACAGATTGTTTTGGCTCTTGCATTAATTAAAAATGCAACTGTGTACCCTAATCCAGGTGTTTTGATATAGTCTTCATATCAAGTATTGCAATGATGGACTATTAGAGCAGGCGAGTACATGAACATACCTGCAGACAAACATACACACACAATACAAAGCAGTGAATGCCTCTAGTCCCAGCACTCAGATATCAGGAGTTCAAGGTCATCCTCAGCTACAAAGAGTTCCAGGCCAACAAAGAATATATAAGACCCTGTGGGAATGGGGGGATTTAAGGACCTGAGGAAATGGTTCAGCAATTAAGAGCACTTGTTGCTTTTGCAGAGGACCCAGGATTAGCTCCCAGCACTCACAACCATGATGACTGACAACCATCTATAACTCCAGTTTTAGAGAAGCCCACACTTCTTCTGACCTTTACAGACTCATAAAAGAATGTGGTGCACATGGATACACTCAAGAACACACACACACATAAAACATTTTTAGCCAAGTTTGATGGCACATGTTTTTAATCCCAGAATTGGGGAGGCAGGGGAGTTCAAGAGCAGCCTGGTCAACATAGAAAGTTCCAGACCAGTAAGGACTATATAGCGAAACCCTGTCTCCAAATAATTTTTTTAGTTTAAAAATCACATGACAACTTTAATCTAATTCTTAATATAATCCACCTATTGTAACTGGTTTTGTTCACTTGGCATTATGATATCAAGAAACATGTATTGTTTGTAACTTCCTTTTATTACCATATAGCAGCATTCCAGTGTAGTATATCTATACCACGTTTGTTTATTCTTCAGTGCGTGGATGTTTGGATTGTTTCTGCTCTTTAACTTGTAATATTGCTGTGATTTCCTACCAACTTTTGTATGAACAAATTTTCAATATTACTGGGAATGTAGATCTGATACAGACTGTAGAAATTACCGAACTGATTTTCAAAGCAACCACCACCATTTTCTCTTTTATCAACAAGGTATGAGGGTTTGAGAAGTAATTATTTTTTCATTTGGCTTTTTTGGTTTTGGTTACAGTTATGTTTTATGGTACTAAGGATCTTACACGTGATTCTGGGAATAGTAAGTGAATGCTGTAGGGTTTTTTGGTTGGTTGGGGTGTCTGTCTGTCTGTCTGTCCTCAAATGCATGTACATGTATATGAATGAGTGGCTTACCTGTGTGAGCACCTTGGAGGCCTGAAGTTGACGTTGGATATCCTCCATAATTGCTTTATTACTTTATTATTCAAGACAGGGAGTTTGCCATTTCAGCTGGACTGGCTGTCCAGCACTGGGATGTGGCTGTGAGTGGTGGTGCTGGGGTCCCAGACTCGGGGCCGCATGCTTGTGCAGCAAGTACCCCATCACTGGCACATTGCCCCAGTGTACCCTTGCCCCATCTTTTGAGACACGGACGGCCTCATGTGGCTCTGACTGGTCTTGAACTTGATGTGCTGTCAAGTGTAATTTGGAACTCCTGCTCCTCCTGCCTCCACCTCTCAAGTTCTGGGGTAGCCATACCCAGGTGTTGTTTTCAAAGCAGGAAGCCTCAATAGCTAGGTCTGCCTTTAAACTTGTCATTTGCTTCCCATGTTGGAATTTGTGCTTTAATTGAGTTGAAATTCTTTTTTTGGGGGGTTGTATATTTTAGGTTAAAATTTTTCAGCTATTTATGTGATTACAGATATGTCTGTGTAGTTGATTCTTTTACTCTTTGGGGGCTGGACACCCAGCTCCCAAATAAATACATGGAGACCTATTCTTCTGAATGTCTGGCCTTAATTTGGCTTGTTTCTAGCCAGCTTTTCTAATTTAAATTATCCCATTTCTTTTAACTAAGTTTTGCCTGTGGGCTGTTTGCCTTTCTTTATTCTATATATTTTCTTTCTTCTTTCTCTGTGGCTGGCTGGGTGGATGGTGACTGGCCCCTGGCATCCTCCTCTTCCTTGTCTTGTCCTTCATCCTCTCTCTTGTAGAGCCTAGATTTCTTCTCCTGTTTATTATCTATGTTTGCCAGCCCCGCCTATCCCTCTCCCTAGCCTAGCTCTTGGCCATTCAGCTCCTTATTAGACCAATCAGGTGTTTTAGACAGGCAAAGTAACACAGCTTCACAGAGTTAAACACATGCAGCACATCTTAAACTAATGTTCCACAACAGGTCTGCATACTACATGTGTGCAAAGTCCAGTAGAGGGTGTTGGGTCCCTTGAAACTGGAGATAAAGATGCTGTAGGTTCTGGGAATTAAATCCAGGTCCTCTGGAAGAGCAACCGGTGTTCTTAGCCACTGAACCATCTCGTCATCCCCAGATTTACTTAATGTATGAATATTTTACGTGCACATGTGTATGTGCACAGTGTGCAGACTTGGAACCCTCAAAGGTCAGATGAGGGCATCAGATCCACTGGAACTGGAGTTACAGATGGTTGTGAACCACCCTGTGGGTCCTGAGTATTGAACCTGGATCTTCTGTAAGAGCAGCCAGTGTTCTTAACAACTGAGCAATCTCTCCAATGCCTCCTTTTTAATAGTTTTATTTTAGGTATATGTGTTTTGGTTGCATATGTGCATGTGCAGCATAGTTTGCCTAGTGCCTGCAGAGACCAGAAGAGGGTGTTGCACCCCCTGGACTAGAGTTATAGAGGGTTGGGAGCTGCCATGTTAGAGCAGGTCCTCTTAACCACTGGCTACCAGCACTACCACCCAGCTTGGTTTTGATTTTTGAGATAAGGTCTCACTGTATAGCTCCGGCTCTTCTCTTTGTCAACAAGGCTGGCCTCAAATTTACAAAAATGTGCATGCCTCTGCCTCCAGAGTACTGGAGATTTAAAAATGTGTGTCCACAGCTAGGTATGATGGTTCATGCCTTTAATTTCAGAATTTGGGAGGCAGAGACAGGCAGATCTCTGTGGGTTCTAGGACTTCCAGGACTGTTACAGTGAGAAACTCTGTCTTAAGAAACAAACATTTAAAAAAGAAAGAGGCCACAGTGATGCCACACACCTTTAATACCAGCACTTGGGAGGTAAAGGCAGGCAGGTGGATCTCCCTGAGTTCAAGGATAACTGGGACTGTCACACAGTGAAACCCTGTCTTTAAAAAAAAAAAAAGACCCAAATGGGGGGAGGGGCTGTGAACCCAGAAGCCTGACTTTTCTGTATGAATTTGTAGGAAAGTGACCAAGGCCTGACAGAGAAAGTATTCAGAGAATGAAGGCTGTGCTTGTAAGATGACTCTTCTGGTAGGGTCACCTGCCAGATAAACCTGATAACATGAGGTCAGTCCTCAGACCCATGCAGTAGAAGGACAAAACCAACTCCTAAAAGGTGTGTAGGTAGTATATATATACACATACATATGCACACAAAACAAAAATAGGTTTTTAAAAATGAAAAGGGATGGGATGTCTCAATCAATAAAAAGCTCTTGCCACTGAGAACTTGAGTTCACTCCTGTGACCCATATAGTGGAAGGAGAGAATTCGCTCCTAAAAATTGTCCTCTGGGGCTGGAGAGATGGCTCCATGGTTAAGAGCACTGTCTGCTCTTCCAGAGGGACCAGGTTCAATTCCTAGAAACTACATAGTGGCTCCACAATCATCTATAATGAAATCTGGTATTCTCCTCTAACATGTAGACATACATGCAGGCAGAACACTGTGTACATAATAAATAAATCTTTAAAAAAAAGGAGTTGTCCTCTGGCCTCCATGTCTTTTGGCATGCATGCCTGCACACACACACGCAAATATAAATGTATTTTGTGAAATAATTGCTATCCTTCCTATGAATGCCTTTCTGGTTAGAAGCTCAAGAAGCAGATTGTGAGAACCATGATGGAAGAGGATGCTGACCTACATGCAGTTTGTGTGGGAAGCACATCTTTCAAAATTGGCTTTGAGGTGGGCAGAATCTCTCAGGTTTCAGAAGGAAGGGGGCTGAAAGCTTTGACACCAGAGTTCTCCACTGCTTGCCAGTTCTGTGGCTTAGATATAGTCTGTTTCTGGTGGGGAAACAAGGGAAATGAGGAGACCCCCATACACAAACACCTATGACACATGGTAATAACACCTGTAATACATGTAACTAAAAGGTGCTTAGCACAGAACTTAGTACATAGCAAAATTAAACTGGCTATAGTTTAAAAGATTATAAATAAGCAGCAGTGGGAATGTAACTAAGTTGAGAAAATTCTTGCATAGCATTTAGGAAACTCTGGGTTGAATCCCCAGCCATAAAACCAGGCAGGGTAGTATATTCCTGCAATCCCAGTGGAGGTAAGAGAATAAAGAAATTCAAGGTCAAGCCAGACATGGTAGCAGAGCCTTTAATCCCAGCACTTTGGAGGCAGAAGCCAGTAGAACTCTGAATTGGGACCAGCCTGGTCTATAGAGCAGGGGTGTGGGCCAGCCAGGCCTAAATACTGAGATCCTGCCTCAAAAACAAAACAAAAAGTTCAAGGTCAATTTTGATTATTACTTAGCTGAGCTCAAGGCCAGCCTGGGCTGTGTGAGATTCTGTTTCAAAACAAAACAAACCAGAAATAAAAGAGTAATATAGCTCATTAGTACAGCACTTACCTAATTATTATGGTTCCCCTGTACATGACCAAAGTAAAAAGAGAAAATGATTTCCCTATTTTTGTTTTGTTTTAATTTTATTTACTTTTATTATTTTATGTGTCTGAGTGTTTTGTCTGCATGTACAACTGTACACACATGTATGCCTGATGGTTGGAGGCAGGCCTCCGTGTAAGTACTGGGAATCAAACCTGGGTCATGTGCAAGAAGGGCAAGTCTTCTCACCACTGAGCCAGCTCTCCAGCCATAATCTCAGTATTTCGAAATGGGTAAATTGTGGGTGTAGCTCAGGGGTAGAGTGCCTAACATTCATTAGGTTCAGAGACGCTGCATGGCTTAAGGAAACCAGGGATGAAGAAAGCCTTTGGGAAAGGGATTAAAACTAAGTTTTCTAAAATAATAGTGTGGGTGTGTTAGAGTGCTGGCCTAAGAGTGTCAAACCCTCACTTGGTTCCAGCCTTAGGCCACACACACAAAGGAAAAAAGCCAGTTTCTAGCAACTTAGCACTTTCATAGCAAAATTTGTTCTCTAGCAACTCTGTCAAAAAAAAAAAAAAAGACAGGTTTGGTGAGATGGGTCTATGAATAAAGGGGCTTGCCACCGAGCCTTCGATCCCCAGACCAGAATGCACACAGTAGAAGAATAGAACAAATTCTGACAACCTGCCTTCAGACTTCTGAACAGACACCACAGGAATACACACAATAATTAAGTAAATGAAAACTTTCTTCTTTCTTTTTTTCTTTCCTTCTTTCCTTTTTTCTTTCCTTCTGTCTTTCTTAGACAGGTGTAACCCTGGCAGTTCTAGAACTCTGTAGATCAGGCTGACTTTGAACTCACAGAGATCTGCCTGCCTCTTGCTAGGATTAAAGGAGTGAGCCACCACTGCCCAGCTGCGCATCTTTTTTTTTTTTTTTTTTAAAGACATTGTTTCACTGTGTAGATCTGGCTAGTCTAGAGCTCACCCAGACTCACAAGAGATCCACCTGCCTCTACCCTCCAAGTGCTGAGATTAAAGGTATGCCACACCACATCCAGTGTTTCAGTTTTTAAGTTTTTATTACTTTATTTTACCTGCATGTATGTCTATGCACTACATTTGTGTTTGGTGCCCAAAAAGGCCAGAGGAGGGCTTCAGATTGGAGATTGTTCTGAGCTGTCTTATTGGAGCTGGAAAATGAACCTGGGTCCTCTGGGGGAGCAGTCAGTGCTCTTAACCACTGAGTCATCTCTCCAGCCCCAGACCCTCATTTTACAGCACTTTTAGGTTTACTGGACAATTGCAAAGAAAATTTGGAAAGGTCTCAAACTCAGCACACTCAGTTCATACTACAGTGAACATTTGTGTGATAGAACTAACCCAACAAAACAGTGCTCTTACAAACTAAAGTTTATATTGAATCAGACTTCCTTAGGTTTTGCACATTGTCCGTTATTCCAGGAGCTCATTACAGTCATTGCTCCTTCAGGTTCTCCTGTGTGTGTGCAAGCCCAGGGAGGACCAAAGTCAATGTCAGCTGTCTTTTATTGGCCTCTACCTTTTTATTTGTTGACACAAGGTTTCTCTGTGTAGCCCCGGCTGGCCTTGAACTCACAGAAATCTGATGATTCTGCCTCCCAATTAATAGAATTAAAGCTGTGCTTTACTATCCCTATCCCAACATCATATTTTTTAAAACATTTATTTTACTTTGTAAAGGCTCACATGTGCCTTTACAGTCTACAGTGCCCATGTGCAGGTCAGAGCAGAACTTATGGAAGTCAGTTCTCTCCTTCCAGTATGTGAACCTCCAGGAATGAACTCAGCTATCAGTTATGGTGGCAGACACCTTTTACTCACTGAGCCATCTTGCTGGCCCTATCCTCAGGTTGTTTGTGGGGGGTGTTTTTGTTTTTGTTTTTGTTTTTTACTGTGGGTTCTAGGCATCAAATTCAGGTCCTTGCCCTTCTTTTTCTTATTTTGTTCCATTTCTTTTTAATATTTATTTTTATTTTATGTGAATTGGTGTTTTGCCTGCATGTATAACTATGCAAGGGTGTCAGATCTTGGAATTACAGACAGTTGTTAGCTGCCATGTGGATGCTGGGAATCGAACTCAGGTCCTCTGGAAGAACAGTCAGTGCTCCTAACCACTGAGTCATCTCTCCAGCCCTCCATTTCTTTATTTAAAAAGTTTTTCCCCCATATCTACCACTGCTCCCCCTCCCTTTCCCTCCCCCCAGTCTCTCCCGGTCCTCCCTCAGTCTCCCCCACCCCATCCCCCCATTAATTCCCCAAGGAGGGCAAGAAGTCCTAAGGTGGGTCAGTTCAGTCTGACATATCCAGTTGTGGTAGGTCTGAGTCCCTCATCCCAGTATTATGTCTGGGTTAAGTGTTTCTCTGTAGGGAATGGACTCCAAGATGTCAGTCCATGCACCAAGAACATACTCTGATCCTATTGCAAGAGGATCCACAAACTGCCCATGCTGTTAAACTGTCGTCTATCTTTGGAGGGTTTAGTTCCATTCTACAAAGATTCCTCATTGATTATTTCAGAGTCAGTGAGCTCCCAGTAGCTTGGGTCAGCCATGTCTGTGAGTCTCCTCTTGATGAACTTAAGCCCTTTGCTCATATACTCTCTCCTCTTTCTTTTTTCAGCTGCCAGGTCCTTGTCTTTCAAGGAAAGCATTTTCCTAATTGAGCTACACAGCCCTAAACTACTTAACTTTTTTCTTGAGGTGACTGTAGAAGCCATGGTGCATGTGTAGACATCAGAGGACAACGTGCAGGCGTCTGTTCTCCCACTTACATCATGTGAGCTCCCTGGGTCAAACTTAGGTCTTTTGGCAAGTGCCTTTTCATGCCGACCCATCCCAGCCACCAAACTATTTTTCTTCCCTTTTGGTTTCTCAAGACAGGGTTTCTCTGTAACTCTAGCTGATCTGGATCTCCATCTGTACACCAGGCTGGCCTTGAACTTACAGAAATCTACCTGATTCTGCCTCTGCCTCCCAAACGTTGAGATTAAAAGCATGTGCCACCACATCTGGACCAGTGTACTTTTAGGAAAAAAATAAGAGGGGATGGTAATAGGGCTCAGAGGTTGAGAGTACTGGCTGCTCTTTCAGAAGACCTGAGTTCAGTTCTCACCACCCATAGGCAGCTCACAACCATTATAACACAAGTCCCAGAGAATCTGACACCCTCTTCTGGCCTCTGAGAGCACTAGACACAGGTGATACACATGCATACATGCAGGCAGATACATGAAATAATTTTTAAAATTTAAGAAGAAAAATAGGAGCTAGAGAGATAGCTCAGTGAGTAAGGGCATTTTCAGCCTTTTCAGAGGACCTGAGATTGGTTCCCAGCACCCGTATCAGGTAGCTCAGAGTTACCTCAAGCTCCTGGAGATCTGATGCCTCTGGCCTCTATGGGTATCCCCAGTAATGTCCAAATACCCACATGCAGCCACACACATACTTACACATAATTTTTTGAATATTTATTTATTATGTATACAGTATACAGAAGAGGGTACCAGATGTCATTATATAAGTGAGCCCTCTTCTGGCCTGCAGGCATGCAAGCAGAACACTGTATATATAATAAATGAATAAATCTTTTTAAAAATAATAATTTAAAAAATCTAAGCTCTCCTTTAAACCCAGCACTCAGGAGGCAGGGGCAGGTAGATCTCTATGAGTTCAAGGTTAGTCTAGTCTACATAGTAAGTTATAGGCCAGCCAAGGGTTGCATAGTGAAAGTCTGTCTTAAAAAATAATGGTAATTAGGGCTGGAAAGATAGCCCAATAGTTAAGGGCACTGCCTGCTCTTCCATTGACCCCGGTTCAATTCCCAGCACCCACACAGCAGCTCACAACCATCTGTAACTCCAAGGGATCTGATACCCTCATATAGACATAAAAATAAATCATAAAAAAATAAAAAATTAAAATGATAACAAAAAGTAAATACATGTACAAATTTTTAAATAATGATAATTGTTTGAAGGGCTCACTATGTAGAATAGATTGGCTTTGAACCCACAAAGTGCTGGGATTAAAGGTGTATGACACTATGCCTGGCATAATGACATATTTTTGAGACAGGGTTTCATGTATTGGAAGCTAGCATCCTCTTACTATATGACTGAGGATTACAGGTATGCAACATAATACCCAGATTATTCAGTGTTGAGGACCAAACCTCAGACTTTTTGGATGTTAGAGAAGCACTCTACCAATGGAGCTAAAGCCCTATCTCCAATTATAATTTTTTACTTCCCCCAAAATAAGAATTAAAGAGCCCATAGTGGTGGCGCATGCAGAGGCAGGCTGATCTTGGTGGGTGAGTTTGAGGCCAGCCTGGTTTATGGAGTAACTTCCAGGACAGCTAAGAAGCTACACAAAGAAACCTTGTCTAGGAAAAAAAAAATTTATAGTCTTACCTAGCTAAGGCGATACCATGATTGAAAAGGTTGTGGTTGCAGGGCAGTGGTGTTACACGTCTTTAATTCAAGCACTTGGGAGGCAGAGGCAGGTGGATCACAGTTTGATGCCAGACTGGTCTACAAAGCAAGTTCCAGGACAGCTAGGACTGTAACACAGAAAAATCCTGTCTCAAAAACAACACAGGTGGTGATTTTCCCAGAGCAAGGCTTATCCATCACCCTATGGATGCTGCCCCTTGCAACTTCCCCAAATTCAGGAAACTTGTCTGCATAATTTATGGTAGTGGGAGACTGCATTTGAACTCTCCCCATGGAGGGTGGAGAATTGGGGGAACAGAATAGATACTTTACAGAGGGTTCTATGGTAACAAGCTAGCTGAGCTTAGTGGCACCTCTAGGAGGCTACTGTGTCTGGTGCTGATACTGAGTCATCATTGGCCATGATGGCCAATTCACAGACCTTTTCTGCAGTTGTAGCAGTCATCCCCAGTACAGTAGGCAGTGTCAGATAGGACTGACGGATGCTTTTGTCCAGTCCCACACTGCTCCCAAAGTCAGCAGGTCTTAGAAGGAGTCTTCTTGCCTTTGCACTTTCTTCAACATTCTTCAAATTAATGGAAGTCAATGAATCCTGAACTGACTAGCTGAACAAAAGTGACTTCATATCTCTAGGAAAAAAATTCTGTTCCCTCTGCAAAATGAGAATACAAACAACCTATCTCAATGGAGATACTATAAGAATTTTTGATGTTTCATAAAGGGGAAGAATTCTATCTCTGGTTCTTATTTTTTACATTATTTAAAAATACAGAGGGATTGGAGGGATAGTTTAGTGAGCACTGAAGGCTCTTCCAGAGGACCTGGGTTCAGTTTCCAGCACCCACATGGTGGCTTCCACTGTCTGTAACTCTAGTCCTAAAGGATCTGATTGATGCCTTCCGCAAGCACTGGCACACAATTGGAATACAGACATAATAAATGCAGGTGAAACATCCATACACATAGATTTTTTTAATTGAAAGAAAAAGTATAGAACTGGCAATGAATGGTTAAGAGTACTCTTGAACTCCTTTAATCCCAGCACTTGAAAGGCAGAGGCAAGTGGTCTCCTAGTTCAAAGCCAGCATGGTCTCAGAGGTAGTTCCAGAACTCAGAGGTCTATACAGAGAAACTCTGTCTTAAGACACCCACCTCCAAAAAAGAGTACTTGCTTTTACAGAGGACCAAAGTTGAGTTCCTAGCACCCATATCTGGTGACTTATAACCTCCTATAACTCCAACCCCAAAAAGATCTGACACCTTCTTCTGATAACCACGTGCAAGGCCACATACAAACATGAACACACATTCAAAAATAAATCATAGGAAATAAATATATATATACATATATATATATGAACATGGAGCTGGGCACGATGGTGCACACCCTTAGTCCTAGCATCATTCAGGGAGGCAGAGGCAAGGCTGATCTACAGAGAGAGTTCTAGGACAGACAGAAAAACTTCATCTCAGAAAAAAAAAAAAAAAAAAGACTATGGAGCTGAGCATGGTGGTACATGCCTGCTATCTCGACATTTACTGATGTTGGGGTGAGAAATAGCAGGAGGATTGCTGCAAGGATGAGGAGCATTGTGGCTACCCTACAGAAACCCTGTCTCAACAGACTGGGGTTGTGGAGAGGATAGGCAGCCAGGTATGGTGTGGCACACACCTACATCTGTACTCAGAAGCAACAGCGCAACACCCAGTCTCAAAAAGAAACCTACACAAGAATATTATGCTCAATTTTGGCTACAGCTTAATGGTATAGCACAGCCTTTGGTTTATTCCCTACCCCCCACCAACACATGCACACTTACCAAAAAAAAACTGCTACAGAGTACAGAGGCTGGAGGTGTAGCTCAGTTGATAGGGTGTATTGCACAAACTCTAGTTAGTATATAATGAAAACCCAGAGCCAGATATTGGAGAAAAGCTGGAATATCAGAAATACACCACAACAACCCAGCCAACTCCTCAGGCCTGTCTCCAGGAATCCTCCAATTGAATGCCTCCAAATCTTCAGCTGAAAAGAACGGGAAAGTCTTTGGGAAAGCTGAAAAACCTCTTGCCCCATCCAGCTCTCTTTTTAAAAAAAAAAAAAAAAAAGATTTATTTATTTATTATGTATACAGTATACAGAAGAGGATACCAGATGTCATCATAGATGGTTGTGAGCCACCATGTGGTTGTTGGGAATTGAACTCAGGACCTCTGGAAGAGCAGCCAGTGCTCTTAACGTCTGAGCCATCTCTCCAGCCCTGATCTAGCTCTCTTAACTTTTCCTTTTCACATTCCTAAAACTAGGATTAAAGGTGTGGGTCATCATTCTCTGATCTGGCTTCATTCTGTGGTTAACTCTGATAGTCTAGATTAATTTTATTAAACATATATCACTACAAGAGTGCTTGCCTAAAGATGCACAAATCATAAATTCAGTTGTAACACCATCACAGAAAAACTGGTATGTTGGCACATGCATGCCTATAATCTCAGCAATCTGAAGGTAGAGACAGAAGGATCAGAAGTTCAAGGTAATCATCAGCTGCATAGTAAGTAAGTTAGAAGCCAACCTGGGATACATGAGACAAGAAATAAAAAAAAACAAAAACAAAAAAAAACTGATTTATAGCCAGAAATTTTCTGACCCATCTGGGCCTGCAGTCCAAAGGAATCTCTCTCAACTATGGTCCTGCAGCCAGTTTATAAAATAATTACTCAGGGGCTTATATTAACTACAAACTGTTTGCCCTATGGCTCGGGCCTATTTTGTGTATATTTGTCCAAGCTTCCCCCTCCCTGCCAGAGTTTTACTGTGTAGCTCTGGCTGTCCTGGAACTAGCTTTATAGACAAGATTAGCCTCCAACTCAGAGATCCACCTGCCTCTGCTTCCCAAGTGCTGGGATTAAAGGGTGCACTACCACTGACTTATGCTCTTTTGGTTTGATACATGGCCCAGGCTAGCTGGACTCTGCAGTAATTCTCCTATCACAGTGTTACAGGGTTATAGGTGTGCACCAGCACTCACCATCCATATCCTGCTTTTCTTTTTTATGTTGTTGTTGGCTTCAAGTTTTCTATCCTCCTTCAGTCTCTAGAGTGCTGGGATTATACAGACTTGCCATCACACCAGCTCTTCTTTTCCCCACTTAAGAGCAGGAGTGCTCTTAGTGATGCAGATGTGTATAGATACCCTTAACAAAGAAATGAGCCTGTTCCAAAACTGCTTAATCAGTGTTTATATGCTCACATGCACATCTATGTATAACATGGTCGTCTGTTCTGTACACATATGCAACTGCACCTACCTACACGGGAACATGCATACACACCACACACACACAGAGGGAGGGACAGGGATAGGGAGAAATAATTTTAAACAGAAAGTCAGCAGCTGAAAACCCTTTTAGCCTTTGGAGTAATGAAGTTCACAATCCAAATAGTAGCTGTGAAATAGTGGATGAGGACAGAGCTCACACAGAGCAGCTGCTTACCATGGCCTAAGTCCTCGGTATAATCCAGCAATGGAAAACTCATAAATAGGAAGTTATATACTTACCATGGCATAAGTCCTCGGTATAATCCAGCAATGGAAAACTCATAAATAGGAAGTTATATACTTACCATGGCATAAGTCCTCGGTATAATCCAGCAATGGAAAACTCATAAATAGGAAGTTATATACTCATTTCTTTTCAGTTTTTTAGATTTTATGTATGTGTTTTGCCTGCTTATATGTTTGAGCATCTCATGCATGCCTTGTGCCCAAGGAGGCCAGAAGAGGGCATCAAAGTCCCTGGAACTGGAACTACAGACAGGTGTGTGACCTGCCATGTGGGTACTGGGAAAAAAACAGGGTCCTCTGGAGGAGCAGTAGGTACTATTAACCAATGAGCCTCTTTCTCCAGCCCCATGTATGCCAATATTTATTGTACAAGATGATCCTCCAAGCCAGACTACCTCATCAATTATCTGTGCTGCCTGCAAAGGACCATCACAGCTGACCTGCGGACTACTGACATTCCTTGAACTTTCAACCCTTTCTGAGCCTTCAAAATGCTAAAAAAAAAAAAAAAAAAAAAAAAAAACCGGAAGTGTGCCATCGTCGCTGGCTTCTTTCATTGTTTGAGTGGGGCTGAAACAGGGTCTCATATAATCCAGGTTGGCCACAAACTGTGTAGCTCAGGATAACTCCTGATCCCTATACCTCTCTAGCTTCCATTTGTATGGAGCCTTGGGTTCAATCCCTAGAGTCATTTTAAAATAGATGTAAGCTGGCTAGTGGTGGTGCCCACTTTGGAGGCAGAGGCAGGCAGATCTCTGTGAGTTCTGGATCTCTACAGAGTTCCAGGACAATCAGAGCTATATAGAGAGACCTCATCCCAAAAAACCTAAAAATCAATCAAACAAACAAAACCCCCGTATGTAATAGCATATACCTGTAATATGGCACATACCATCATTCAGGAGGTAGTGGCAGGAAGATATGAAACAAACCAGAAAATTCTGGTTTGGTTCCAAGCACCCACATGGCAGGTCACACACCTGTCTGTAGTTTGAGTTCCAGGGACTTTGATGCTCTCTTCTGGCCTCCTTGGGCGCAAGGCATGCATGAGATGCTCAAACATACAGGCATACAAAACACATTCATAAAATAAATACCAGGTGTGTAACCTTAGCCCATTCTGGATGGCCTTGAACTTGCTGACATCCTCCTGCCTCTGATGCTTGAGTACTAAAATTACAGACGTAGGGCACCACAGTTGTGTTTGAGTCAGGGTTTCTTTTAGTTCAGGCTGTTCACAAACTTGTTATTTGGTAAAGAATAACTTTGAACTGCTGGTACCCCTGAAGCCATGTCCCTGGTGCTAGGGTTACCATTTCCAGTTGAAGCAAACCCACTACCAACTGATCAGCACACAATCCCTGAATTTTTTTTCTGAAAAAGGGTCTTACTGTATATCCCTGGCTGGCCTAGAATTCACGCTGTAGACCAGGCTGGCCTTGAATACACAGAAATCATCCTGTATTGCATGAATTCCATTTGGTATTATAATAAAAATGAGAAGCCAGATATTGGGGGGAAAGCTGGAATATCAGAGAAACAGAGAACGAACCATAGCTGATCTCACCTAGCCAACTCCTCAGGCCCAATAAGGTAGGTCCTACCTTCATGAGTCCTCAGACTTCCTAGTCCAAAAAGGGCCAAACTGCTGCCTTCTCCTCCTCCTAAATATTTTACTTCCTGGTTCAATATTCCAAGAGTTAAGATTAAAGGTGTATGCCATCACCAGATGGCTCTTTTTGGCCTTGAGCTAACAGAGATCCAGAGGATTTCTACCTCCTAAATTCTAGGATTAAAGGCATGAGTCATCACTCCCTAACTTTTATGGCTTGGCTCTGTTCTCTAATATTTCAGGCTATTTTTATTAAATCTATATCACCACATCTCCCCTTCTGTGTCAAAAATAAATAATGTTATAATTAATATAAGAAAAACTATATACAATAGGTACATAAACTATATATAATATATTCAGGCAATAATTATTGTCAATAATACAATTGATAAATTCAAAGAAAATATGTCATCATCTATTCTATTTTGGTGAGTCCAAAGGATTGCACCTAATTTACTTTTCATCTAATTCATAGTACCAATTGAAAACCATCTTGGGGCTGGAGAGATGGCTCAGCAGTTAAGAGTACCGTCTGCTCTTCCAGAGCACCCGGGTTCGATTCCCAGCACCCACATGGCAGCTAACAACTGTCTGTAGTTCCAGTTCCCGGCAAACACCAAGGCAAATAAATAAATAAAGTTTAAAAAAAAGAAAACCATCTTATGATGTCTCTCAAACTTATAACTTTAACCTTTTAATGAGTTTCTTTTCTGAATCTGTAAGGAAGACAACTATAACTATCTAAATTTCAGCTCCCCTAGAGACCCAAGAAGGAAATAATATTAACTAAGTAAACAAGAAGTACAAGCAAGCAACTTCCAAAAAAATATGAGAAATGACAGAAACAGCTGTCTGCCTGGACAGTCACCCAAGGTTCCTCTGTAGCATTGGGGCATCCATCTTCAGCCTATAGGCCTAGCATATCTGACAGACTTCTCTTTGGAGCAGGATATTCTTAAAGACCATTCTACCTTGTCCTGGCAAGGTTGGGCAGTTCTTTCTTGTGTGTTCTGTCCTGTTCATCCATTTCAGACATCAGCAGTCAAGGCAAGAGCACTTTTTTGCCTAGTGTCTTAACTTTTGCCACAGAGAAAAGTCAACTCCATATGGAGTTTCTTCAGTGCCCATCATCTTCTCTGAAGTAGACTGGTGCTGCCAGGAACAGACATGTCTCATTGTAATAGAAATAAAAATAATCTATGTTATTAAAATATATTAAAGGGGGCTGGAGAGATGGCTCAAAGGTTAAGAGCACTGACTGTTCTTCCAGAGGTCCTGAGTTCAATTCCCAGCAACCACATGGTGGTTCACAACCATCTATGATGTCATTTGGTACCCTCTTTTGTATACTGTATACATAATAAATAAATAAATCTTTAAAAAAATATCTTAAATAGCATATTCTGTAGGTCTTTGAATGTTTGAAGAAGACCTGTCTTTCTAAAATATATCTCTGTTTGGCTTTGAAAACATATCTAATATGACTATAAGTTTGATTGTAATGTCTACTAACTCACATTTTTAACATCCTAATTAGTTGGTAATAATAACTTTCAAGGACTATCCATTTGTATTACATTATTAGATGAACTGTATAGGTGCAATACCTTGAGCAAAGGTAGAAATATATGTACAGTAACAAAATTACTGTCAACTTTGCATCATTATACACAATTAGTATACAATATATAAAAATCCAATCTATTGTAAAATATTTAAAACTAGTAATTGCTTTTTTAAAAGTAGATTCAATAATCTACCTTTATATCTTTTTAATAAATCTTTTTATTGTTATTATTTATTTATTTATTTATTTATTTAATGTGAATTGGTGTTTTGCCTGCATGTATAACTGTGTAAGGTGTCAGATCTTGGAATTACAGACAGTTGTTAGCTGCCATGTGGGTGCTGGGAATCAAACTCAGGTCCTCTGGAAGAGCAGTCAATGCTCTTAACCACTGAGCCATCTCTCCAGCCCCACACCCTTATATCTTATATATCCATATTCTCTTTTTCTCAGAGTATATTCAATAATCTATCCTTTTATTCTATCATATCTGTATCCACTTTTTTTTTCTCAAACAAGAACCCTGAATCTAATCTCCCTTGTTTAGCTTTCCTAGCCATACCCAATAATAACTTGTAACCAATCACCCTATTTATTCATTACCCATTGTAAAACCAAACACCACCCACCCTATCTCTTGGGAATGTGGATGTCATGGTCTTCAATCCTGCTGTCTGGGGGGTGATGGCATTTTTAGGGGATCCTGAAAAGAAAAGTTTTATCAATTGTCATGTTCTGGGATAGGTAGCTATATCATTTGTTGTCCAGTCTCTACGTAACAGGAAAATACAGGCCTTATCTCAAGTCTTGGCTAGAGTAGTCTGTGATGCTCGCTTATCTTTGGTAGCCACCTCAAAATTGTCCTGAGCGGTTTGTAGTCCAAAGCCAATCTCTGGTTATTGTTTGTCAGCTTAGTGGCATTTTCATAGACCATGTGGAATCATTGTGGAGCTCCATTTTCCTTTTGGAGATTTCAAAGGTCACAGTTAGGCAGCATCATGGTTCACCACAGAAAACTCATAGAGATTCAAACCCAAAACAATGTAAAGGAAGCTAGATAAAGCCTCTTTTCTAGAATTAGTATTTTATATGACCATTAATATCATGATAAAAAGTTTAAAATATATATTAATCTTATAAATCTTGATATAAGATTCATACATCATGAGATTAGTAGCAATAGAATAATCTCTTAATTTTGGTTTTTCTCTGTCCCATATCAGGTGGCTTTTCTGATATGATAGAGATTTTGCATTTTCCTTTAACAAACATGCTTGGATTTATTCTTGAACTGGGACTTCAACTTTTTTTAGTAATAAAGAGACATAGATGTTAAGCACTGAAGTTTTACTCTGTAGAGTATATTGGTACCAATAGGTCTGACTTTTCTTTGCTTGTAAATTTTTTCTGGATAGCCTTCCCTATGTTTTAGAGGCCTAAATGTCCAAGGTCTTTTGACTTCATGAAGATAGATATTTATAGTTTTATGTAAAGACAAGAAAACACCTCTTTCCCCATCCTTGTTTGGTGAGTTTTTCCTATAACTTATAAAATTTGCACTTAGGTGGATGAGCCATTGTTTCTCCTTATCAAGAAGTTTCTCCTGTTTGAGTTGAGTCTTTATTAATTTTGATGGTATCCATAGATTTTCTTCACCTGTGGAAACAAAAGCAAAACCCTTTCCCAATGTAACACATATACTGATTTCCATTCTGTGGCTAACATATCTTTGAAATACACAAGCTGATTTAGCTCAGCCATTTTTTTTTTTCCGATAGTCCAATGTCTTTCGGAATCTATTGTTCCTTTCTAATTAGCATTGAAAAATTCAAAGTTGGGCTGGAGAGATGGCTCAGAGGTTAAGAGCACTGACTGTTGTTTCAGAGGTCCTGAGTTCAATTCCCAGCAACCACATGGTGGCTCACAACCATCTATGATGACATCTGATATCCTCTTCTGTATACTGTACACATAATGAATACGTCTTTTTTAAAAAAGAAAAATTCAAAGTTAATAAAGCATTATTCTGGGGTCTTTGTTACCTCTTTCTGCTTATTTAGCACATTCTTTAGAGTTTGATTTAATCTTTCTATGACTGACCTGTAGGATTGTGTGCTATACCTGTAATATGCTTTATATTATAATAAACAAAAAACTGTTTCATTTTACTAGAGACATATGGTGGAGCACTGTTGGTTTTAATTTGTACAGGTATTCTGATAATGGCTATAACTTCTAGCAAATGTGCAGTTACAGAACCAGCCTTTTCAAAACACAAAGCACTTGCTCATTGAAATCCTGAATATGTGTCTATTATATAATGTACATATTTTAATTTTTCAAATTCTGTAAAATAAAACACTGCTAAATCTATCTGCCATATTTCATTTTTATGTATACCTTTAGGGTTACTCCCTGCTGGTTATGGAGTTTGGTTACAGAAGGAACATGTGGGACACTTTTTTACAGTTTCTTTGGCTTGTTGCCAAGTGATGGAGAAATCTGTTTTTAAACCTTTGCTATTGATGTGATTTTTTAAATGAAATTCTGAGGCCTCTAGCGCATTTCTTATTAATAACTTATCAATTTCTTCATTACCTTTTGCTAGAGGACAGACTCATATGGGATCAAATGTGTGTTATGTATGTGAGATGATTCCTATTCCTGAGTATTTCTTGTAACAGAATAAATAATGAATTTAGTTCTGATTCATCAGGAATAAAGCAGTTATAATGTATATATATATATAAAAAACCTTCAGGGGGCTGGAGAGATGGCTCAGAGGTTAAGAACACTGACTGTTGTTCTTCCAGAGGTCCTGAGTTCAATTCCCAGCAACCACATGGTGGCTCACAACCATCTATGATGATATCTGGTACCCTCTTCTGTATACTGTATACATGATAAATAAATATTTTTTAAAAAAACCTTCATACTGAGAGTTAGTGACTATGCTGAGAGGTTCTGTACAAATCCATTAGTATCATCATGATAGTATATAATTCTGACTTTTGAACAAAATTATAAGGGCTTTGAGCCACTTTACTTACATTTTCTGATTTGTTACCTGCCTTTCCTGATTTATTTGTATCAGTATAAACTGCAGGGGCCCCAGAATTGGTGTTCCCTGTACAACATGAGAAAGAATCTAGTTAGTTCCCTTTATAAATTGAATTCTTTTGCTTTTGGGATATCTTGTTAATCTCTCCCAAAAAAATTCTTTTTTTTTAAAACTTTATTTATTTGCCTTGGTGTTTGCCTGGAACTGGAACTACAGACAGTTGTTAGCTGCCATGTGGGTGCTGGGAATCAAGCCCAGGTCTTCTGGAAGAGCAGACGGTGCTCTTAACCGCTCAGCCATCTCTCCAGCGCCCCAAAAAATTTCTATAAGCTCTTTGCCAAGGTTCACTTTCTGCCAATAATTAGTCAGTTTCTTCATTAGTTAAAGGTACAACAACTTCTGTTGAGTCCATTCCTGTCAATTGATGAAGTCTCAGTTTTCCTTTAAAAATCAATTCAGAAGTCTTTTTCACATATGTCTTTAATTTCTTACTCAGTTCATGTGATATAAAGATATATTCTAATATAATATATTTCCTTTGCATTAAAATTCCTGTAGGAGAATTCTTGAAGGGTAAAATAACCAAAATGAAATTAATGTGTGGACACACAAGATCCACATGTGCATCCTATAATTTCTTTTCCACTAAAGCCAATTCTCTTTCAGCTTCAGCTGACAATTATCTTGGATTATTAAAGTTCTTGTTACCATCTAAGGTTTTAAACAAATTATCTAGTTCCTGATTTTTTATTCCAATAGTGGGTCATATTTTGGAATGTCTCCTAGCAATCTTTGGAAATCATTAAGAGTCTGAAATTTCTCTTTTCTAATTTGCATTTTTGAGGTCTAATTTTTTGTAGACCTATTTTATATTCTAAATAATTAATAGAATCTCCTCTCTGTTTTTTTTTTTTTAGGAGCATTTTGTAATCCCCAAGCAGATAATTTTTTCTCACTTCTTCAAACATTCATTCTAATGTATCTATATTTGAGTCACCTAACACATTATCATCCATGTAGCAGTAAATGATAGATTGTGGGAATTGCTTACCTATCACTTCTCATGCCTGTTGAACAAAATATTGGCATAGAATGGGGGCTATTTAACATTCCCTGTGGGAAAACCTTCCACTGATATCTCATTACATGCCAAAAATTATTATTAGTGGGCATTGTAAAGGCAAATTTTTCTTATAATGGTATAGTGAAAAAAACTCTTTTAAGTCAATAACTATGAAAGACCATTCTTTAGGTAACAAGGAAGGCATAGAAATTTCAAATTGTAAAGAGACTATTGGCAGAATCACCTTGTTTACCGCTCTTAGATCTGTTATCATTCTCCATTTTCCAGATTTCTTTTTGATAACAAATACAGAAGAATTCCAAGAGCTGGTTGATACTTCAATATGCTGAGCATTTAACTGCTCCTCTACCAGCTGCTCTAAGGCCTGCAATTTCTCTTTTGTTAAAGGCCCTTGCTGAATCCATATAAGCTTATCTGTTAATATTTCAAATTCTAAAGGTAGAGCTGTGGGTGCCTTGTTTTTGTACAACCTGAATGGCCTGTAACTGTTTCTCATAATACCTTCTAATATTTTTCCCAGAAATATGCTGATTCATGGATCACTTCTGAAATTAGAGGAATGTTAATCTGAATATTTCACTGTTGTAATAAATTTTATCCCCATAAATTCATAGCAATGTTAGGCAGAGCCTTAATTTTCCTCTCTGTCCTGGCCCTATACATTTGAGCCTTGTCAACCTCTGTTTTACCTAGAATAACATTCCAATTTCCAAAAGTTGAACATTTACCTCCTGAAGGGGCCAAGATTCTGGTAAAATTATTGTTACATCTGTATTTGTGTCTAACAAATCTTCAATGAAAACATAATTTATTCATATTTTAATTTTGGTCTTTGTTCATATATAAAAATTTGCCAAAATATTTGCTTTATAATTTTTTCTGAATTTTTGTTCTCTTTTCTATTGCTGTTCTATTGTCTAGAGCAGTATAGATTTTTAGAATAGGCTTTAATTGCTCTGAAAAGGTGTTTCTTCCATAATAGCAGGATAAGATTGAACTGGATATAATATGGGGGTTTGAGAAAGCCCCCAAGGGTATTTTCTGAAGGCAAAAAGTTACCTTGCCTGTCCCTTGCTGATCTGAACTTATTGGTCCAATGTCTGCATATGTCATATCTCCTGCATACTTCAGAAGGGAAGGAAGTTCTGTTGGGGTTGTTATTAGCACTGACATTGTTTCTGGGAATGTCTTATTTACAGTCCCTTTTAGGTGACTTGGCTATCTACAGTTGTAACAATTAATATTTTAATTTTTCTTTAAACCTCTAAAAATAACCTCTCCTACCCAATTATTATTATAGTTATAAGATTTCATATTAATTGTATCTTAGATCCAGTCCTTTAAGGGTGCTGATTTGCCTTTAATGGCCTAATTATCCTTGTGTTTGCCTGGAACTGAAACTACAGACAGTTGTGAGCTGCCATGTGGGTGCTGGGAATCGAACCCGGGTGCTCTGGAAGAGCAGATGGTGCTCTTAACTGCTGAGCCATCTCTCCAGCCCCAATCCTTGTGCATTGTGAATTAGAATTTTCTTTTTTTAATATTTTATTTATTTTTTATGTATATTATGTGTTCTGCCTGCATGTATGCTTGCAGGCCAGAAGAGGGCACCAGACCTCACTGTAGATGGCTGTGAGCCACCATATGGTTGCTAGAAATTGAACTCAGGACCCCTGTATGAGCAGTCTCTGCTCCTAACCTCTGAGCCATCTCCCCAGTCCATGAATTAGAATTTTCAAAATCCAGAGATTCCATTATTTTTTGCCTAGCTTCTAAATCTGGTACCATTCTATTTACTGATAAAGTTCATCTTTGTAAAAAAAAAAAAAAAAAAAAAAAAAATCTGTAAAGGTTTCTTTTTGCCCTTGGATCACTTTTGTAAAAGATTCAGTTTTATATCCCAAGCATTCAAGGCTGCCATTCAATATAAATCCAAGGTATGGTTATCATAAAAAGATAGCCTGTCCATATTAGCATAATCTCCTTCTCCAAGAAGTTAGTCTTGTGATTTTTTTTAAAGGCTTATTTTTTTATGTATACAACATTCTGCCTCCACCATGCCTGTGTGCCAGAAGAGGGCACCAGATCTCCAGATAGATGATTGTGAGCCACCATGTGGTTGCTGGGAATTGAACTCAGGACCTCTGGAAGAACAGTCAGTGCTCTTAACCTCTGAGCCATCTCTCCAGTCCCCTCTGTGATCTGTTTTAACAAGGCTTTCTAATACTCGTATTTTGACACTCATAACATCAAAATGGCACTCATATAAACCAACATTTTTAGTGCTAAACCAATAATGATCAAGTACATAATTATCATGAACACTATGATAATCCTATCTACATTATATTTTCCTGTAATAGTTCCATTTTCAAATCATCTAGTGGAATATCATATAAAGACCTACCTTTTTCCATTGCAACACCATTTCCTGTTTTTTAATGTGGGATTAAAAAACTCTCTCTCCATTTTAAACTAATTTCTCTTTTTAAAAATTCCAATTGACTCACCAAATTTGCTGCTAATGATTTTAATGAGGGTGCAGATAGGCAGCTACCTACTGTGGCAGCAGCTCAAGGAGGGGGTCCAGAGAAAGCAACAACCCACCAGGAGAGGGAAGCCACTGTCTGGAAAACTCACCCAGGTGATTGTAGAGAAGAAACACATGTGGTAGGCTCTGCCCATGGCTGGAGGCTAACTCTAAACAGAAAAACTAGCCAGTTGGGTAGTGACTCAGGCAACATGTAGCTCTGGCCAACAAGTAGTTTTGTGAATTCATGCCCCAAAAGCTGAGTGTCAGATATTGCACAAATTCTATTTGGCATTATAATAAAAACCAGGACCCAATATTGGGGGAAAGCTGGAATATCAGAGAGACAGGGAACAAACCACTGCTAATTTCACCTAGCCAACTCCTCAGGCTGAACAAGATAGGTCCTACCTTCATGATTCCTCAGACTACCTAGGCAAGAGTCCAAAAAGAGCCAAACTGCTGTCTTTTCCTGATTTATACCCCATCCCAGCTATTTTACTTCCTGGTTCAACATTTCTGGAGCTAGGATTAAAAGTATATGCCATCACCACATGACTCTGTTTGGCCTTGAACTAAATAAAGGAGATCCAGGGGATCTCTACCTCCCAAATTCTGAGATTAAAGGCATGAGTCCCACTCCCTAACCTTCATGGCTTGTCTCCTCCTCTGATATTTCAGGCTATTTTTATTAAATATATATCACCACAATCCTGCTTCAATCTTCAAGTACAGAGATTACAGGTATTCACTTCCATACCAGGTTTATGCAACACTGGAAATCAACATATAGCTTTGTGCATGCAACACAAGTACTTTACTGACTGATCTAGTTATATTTTTAGGCAGAATTTTATGTATCTCAGGCTGTTCTTGGAATTGCTAGATAATCTTGAACTTTCTATCTTACTGGCACTACCTCCTAAATGATAGTATATGCAGCTATATTACACCTATTTTAAAAGGACACTGGGGGGGGGGCTGGAGAGATGGCTCAGCGGTTAAGAGCACCCTCTGCTCTTCCAGAGGACCCGGGTTCGATTCCCAGCACCCACATGGCAGCTAATAACTGTCTGTAGTTCCAGTTCCAAGCAAACACCAAGGCAAATAAATAAATAAATAAATAAATAAAGTTTTTTTTAAAAAAATAAAAGTTAATAAAAGGACACTGGGGATGGCACCAAGACCTCATGCCTCTTAAGCAAATCCTCTACAAACTGAGGGAGGGAGAGCCCTCTATTCTTTTTCTACCTTGTGAGTTTCAGGCATCAAATTCAGGTTGTTAGTCTTGGTGGCAAATATCTCTACCCACTGAGCCCCTATTGAATTTTTAAACATTATTTATTTTTTTATTTTGTGTGCATTGGTTTTTTGCCTGCATGTATGTCTGTGTGAGGGTGTTCAATCCTGGAGTTACGGTTATGAGCTACATGTGGGTTCTGAGAATTGAATCTAGGTCCTCTGGAAAAGCAGTTAGTACTCTTAAATGCTAAGCCATTTCTCCAGCACTTAAATTTTAAAACTTTTATTTTTATATGAATATAAATGTTTTGTCTGCATATATGTATCACACCATGTATATTCCTGGGGCCAGAGGAAGTTAGAAAATGGCTTTGAATATCAGGAATTGGATTTATAAATGGTGTTAGTCATCATGAGGATGCTTGGAACTGCATCTAGGTTCTCTGTAAGAACAGGTGCTCTTGTTACTGAACCATCCTTCCAGCTACCTCTCTGAAGTTATTTATTGTGTTTGAAGACAAGTGTGTGAGTACCAAGGTGTGCACATGGGAGTTGATTTCTCTTTCCACGTTTAATGGGTTCTGGGGACTGAATTTTGTCAGGTTTACTCAGTACTGTGAATTCACACTAGACTCTTGCTAAACCTTGCCACTAGCATTTAGGAAGGTTTGTTTGGGCTATACAGCTAGACCCAGAAAGGACTCTTTTTTTATTGGTTTTCAAGGTAGGGTCTCACTCACTAAATAGCTCTGGCTGATCTAGAATTCACCATTACATGTCTATTTATTTATTGGAAACAAAGTTTACCTATGTAACCCAAGCTGGTCTTTGTGTATATGTGTAACATACAGAGAAAGAGAAACAGGAATCTACTTCCATTATGGCACAAATGTGGAGCTGAGTGTAGGGAAAAGTGGCCAGCCAAAGAAACCCACCCTGGCTCTGAATCAGAGCCATTGAAAGAAAACCACCCTAGCCCTGAACACAGAGCTAGTGAAAGAGAAATGGCCTAGCCCTGAAACCAAAAAAATATGTAAGTATTTCGCAACCCAGTGCAGACTGGATGGAAAGAGATCCTGGCAGTCAGGAGCCCAGGCATACTGAGCACTGCAGCTGGAATGGAACAGTATTTGGGCATTTGGGAGCCAATGACCACCACAGGCCACAGTAAGCCTAGGCAGCAGCTTAAAGCCCTGTTTCAGGGAAAGGATTCCCCAGTGTTAACAGCTCTGTTCCAGCAGGGGAGGGCCTCCAGGGCAAAGTTGCTACAGTGGCCTGCAGATGGTTTCATTTCCCCTCCCCTGATCACTGCTTTCTGTTCAGGGAATGTAACAACTCAGCCCTGCCTGGGAAGGTCCCCTGGGCAGCGAGGAGTGTGACAGCTTAGCTCCCTTAGCTGATCTCCATCCAGGCTCTGCTGCTGCTGCTGCTCCAGCAAAAGACCTCCACCCAAACCTCATTCAAAAGACTTATTGGGAAGGAAGGCTCCAGGAGAGGGTGGGAGGAGACAGCTGGAAAGGACCATGGGCTCAGGACTTATATAGGTTCTTGAGGGGTGGACCTTTCTAGGGAGACTTCCAGGGTGGGGATTGGTCAGATCTTTTCCTTTTTGTTTACCTTTATTTGGCTTTTAGTTTCAGGGCCAAAGTGTGTTTCTTTCACTGGCTCTTTGGGGCTTTGGGGCTCTAATTTCAGGGCCAGGGAACATTTCTTTCACTGGCTCTGATTCAAGGGCCAAAGTGTGTTTCTTTGGTGGTGGTTTCAGAGCCAGGGCACATTTCTTTTTTTATTCTGGGTTCAGGGATAAATGTATTTTACTGGCTCAGGTCTTAGATCCAGGGTGTGTTTCTTTCACTAGCTCTGGATTCAGGGTTAGGATGGGTTTCTTTCACTGGCTCTGGTGCAGAGCCAGGGTGGGTTTCTTTGGCTGGCCACTTTTCCCTACAATGAGAAGACAACTTCTTAGGAGTTGATTTTTCTTTCAACCTTATTCTGAGGCAGGCTCAGTCTTTTCTTACTGTGTTCCATGCTAGTTGGCCTGAGAGCAATTTTTCCATCTTGCTTGAAGAAGTGCTGGGATTACAGATGTGTACCACTGTATCCAGCTTTTTACACGTGTTCTTTGGGCCAAGCAGTAGAGACACATTGCTTTAAATCCAAATACTCTGGAGGCAAAGACAGGTGGATTTCTGTGAGTTTGAGAACAGCCTGGCCTAGGACAGCCAGGGTTACAGAGAAACTCCATCTCAAACAAACAAACAAATAAAACAATAACAAGAAGAGTTCTGTGGGCCAAGCTCAGGTGGCTAGCACTTTTACCTGCTGAAGTATTTCCCATTCCCCAGGCTGATCCTGATATCACTATTTTCTTGTCTCAGATTTCTGGGTTCTGGGAATTTAAGCATGCTGTACCACATTCAGCTTTCAACTTTTCAAAAGTGAGGTAGAGCTTAGTATACATGTATTTATTTTATTATTATTATTTTGGTTTTTTGAAGCAGAGTTTCTCTATAAATCCCTGCTTCTGCCTCTTGAATGTTTGGGATTAAAGTTGTTTATCACAACACCTAGATTCAAAAATTCTTTAAATATTTTGTAGTCAGAAATTTCTCTGTCCCACCCTGGGTCCTGTAGCCATTTAGTTCCAAATAATCACACAAATGCTTATATTAATTATAAACTGTTTGGCCTATGGGTCAGGCATATTATTGACTAGCTCTTTCACTTAAATTACGCCATGATTCTTATCCATGTTTAGTCACATGGCTTGGTACTTTTTCTTCAGTGTAGAATTCTTGCCTTGCTTTTTCTGCATCTGGCTGACCTCTCCTCTGCCCTTCCTCTTCCCATAGTTCTCCTTATCTGGTTTTCCCACCTATACTTTTTGTGTCTGCCTAGCTTCTGGCCAACCAATGTTTTATTAAACCAATATTTACAGTGACAAATATTAACAGTGTACAGAGCCTAGTCCCACAACAGTACTTTTTCAATGTGTATGGGTGATTTGCATGTGTCATATGTGTACACCATGTGTTTTCAATGACACAGAGGCAAAAAGTGGTTAAAATGTTTGCAAGCTGTCTTGGTCCTAAGAACTGAGTTTGGTCCTTTGGCTTGAGATAGTACTCTGAACTACTGAACCATCTCTTTCCACTACCTACATTTAACTTTTCCTTCCTTTCTTGCTTTTGGCATGTGTGAGTCTTGCTATAAACAAGACTGGCTTTATATTCAAGACATGTGCCCTGCTGGTGCTTCTTGAGCCTTGGGATTAATGGTGAGTGCATTACCTTCTATTAATATCTTTCCAGATATTACATATATTAAATGTTGTAGAGTATCATTTTAAGATGTACTACTTTTGTTTATGTTGCATTTGTTTAACTCTGTAAAGCTGTTACTTTGGCTGTCTAAAATACCTGATGCTCTAGTGAAGAACTGAACAGCCAATAGCAAGGAAGGAGAGAGATATAGGTGGGACTGGCAGGCAGAGCTAATGGGAGAAACCAAGAAGTAGCCAGAGAATTAGGAGGATGCCAGGTGTCAGCCACCCAGCTAGCTACAGAGTAAGAAACAAAGGTATTTAGGAATAGAAAAGAAAAAGTCGAGACCTCGTGTAGTGAATAAGGAAGTCCGACTGTTATCCCACCTCTCTTTTTCTCAGGCTGCCGGGAAGATGGCGTACATTCAGACCGTACGTGCTTACCAAAAGCAGCCCACAATCTTTGAAAATAAGAAGCGGGGCTGGAGAGATGGCTCAGTGGTTAAGAGCACTGTCTGCTCTTCCAGAGGACCCGGGTTCGATTCCCAGCACCCACATGGCAGCTAACAACTGTCTGTAGTTCCAGTTCCAGGCAAAACACCAAGGCAAATAAATAAATAAAGTTTAAAAAAAAAAAAAAAAAAAGAAAATAAGAAGCATGTTCTGCTTGGAGAAAACAGCAAGGAAAAACTCCCTCAGAACTACAAAAATGTCGGTTTAGGATTCAAGACGCCTAAGGAGGCCATCGAGGGCACCTACATAGACAAGAAATGCCCCTTCACTGGTAACATCTCCATCCAAGGTCGTATCCTGTCTGGTTTCGTTACCAAGATGAAGATGCAGAGGACCATTGTCATTCGCCGAGACTATCTCCATTACATCTGGAAGTACAATCGCTTTCAGAAGCGCCACAAGAACACGTCTGTGCACCTGTTCCGGTGTTTCAGGGATGTACAGATCAGAGACATTGTCACCGTGGGAGAGTGTAGGCCCCTGAGCAAGACGGTGAGCTTTAATGTGCTCAAGGTCACCAAGGCTGCTGGCACCAAGAAGCAATTTCAGAAATTCTGAGAGGACTGACCAACTCCCTAGAACAAATAAAGTTATTTTCCAGCTCACAAAAAAAGAAGAGAAAGAGTCCAGAGATAGGACAATTCAAATAAAGCTGGCAAGAAACAAGCCGAGGCCAGGCGTTTATAAGTGATAATAGGTCTCTGTGTGTTTATTTGGGAGCTGGATGGTGGGCCCCCTAAAAGCAAAAAACCCCAGCAACATTTTGGCTTACCAACATGGCACTCAAATTTCCACAGTGCCTGAAAAAGCTTTAAAAGAAAAGAAAAAGAACATGGCTTCTCTAAGAGGCCCTGCTTTTGAGCTGGCAGTGATAAACAAAAGCAGCAAGCTAAGTGAAAACCACCTGTGATAACTCAGGTATTGTCTTCCATAGTTAGGAAGGTTTAATGAAGTTTTCCAGGCTTTGAGCTTAAAGCTTGGCTTTCACTAGCCCAGAAGCAGGCATAGCCAGTAGAGAGCCATGCTCGGAGAATCCAGGTGGAGGTTAGCAGATTAAAGGTTTGTTCACATGGTCAAAAAAGGCTAAAGATATAAAATAAAAGAGGTCCAGATTGGGGAAAAAACAAAACAAAACAAAACAAAACAAAAAAAAAAAACAAAAACCTCTAAACAGGCTACAGTGTGTTTAACAAAACAATGTGCTTCAGCTTAAGGAAAAAAGGTAGAGTCATTGAAAACAATGAATAGCTTAAAAATCATGAAATCTTTAGAGAGTAAAAGTAATAAGGAATAAGCCTTTAGAGATGGGAAATACACAGAGAGTCTGGATCCCATATAGTGTGTTGATTTTAAGTTTTTTGATTGTCAAAAAGCATGGGAATGTGAACAGGACTGAAAAGATACTTTTAGACTATCTTAACTTTAAAAAAAGAAGTTAAAAATTATTTCTGAAATGGAAATAAAAAATGCTTTGGAATTTTGTTTCCACGGGAGACAAGAAATTGTGAATTCTTTCAGGAATAATATGGATCAGGTTTGAACAAGTAAGACCTCCTGAATCTTGACAAGTGATTATCTATCAACAAAGATTATAGCTGGTCGTCTAAGGACTTGGCCATTACCTCAAATTTTCTCTCTAGGATTCTAAAGATACTTGTCTACAGACAACAGGAAGCAGTCTAGAGAACAGGACATCCACATTCTCAAGAGGAATGTGGGAGGCTTTTGGTTATTTGGTAGATTATAGATATTTGTTATCATTTAGGAGAATATATTGATACAAATTTAATTTTGTTAAACTGTATGTTTCTACTCCTATTTATTATGCTTATGCAGTTTATTTTAAAATGCAACGTATAAATAAGATATGAGGTTATTAGTTAATATATAATAATTAAGCTTGTAGTCACATTAGGTATGTTTTCTAGGTTAAATGGGTAGATATTAGATAGATAAATGGCTTTCAAAGAAATACAGGATATGCCATTTAAAATGTTTTCTTTTTTTAAAAAAATATTTATTTTATTATGTATACAGAAGAGGGCACCAGATGTCACCATAGATGGTTGTGAGCCACCATGTGGTTGTTGGGAATTGAACTCAGGACCTCTGAAAGAGCAGTCAGTGCTCTTAACCTCTGAGCCATCTCTCCAGCTCCCTAAAACATTTTCTTAAGATTTTTTTATAACAGTGAGACACATCTACTCCTGGCAGCACCAATTTATGTCAGAGATGATGGGCATTGAAGAAACTCCTTACAGGAGTTTGCTTTCATTAAGGCAAGGTTAGCCACTGGGGCGGGGGGAGGACTGCTCTTGCCTTTGACTGCTTACAATGATTGCTCCCACTTTCATACCAATGCAAATAAAAATAAAAAGTCAAATTAAAAAAACAAAACAAAAAAAAAAACAGAGTCAAGCACTGTAATATACACAGAGTCTGGATACTGTTTGTTATTGTGTTGTCTTTGAGGTTTTTGACTGAAGAAAAAGGAACAAGAGCTGCTAAGAGACATTTGGTTATAAATGCTGCTAGATTAATCCAACCTATATATTTGGAAAATGTCTTGACTTCAAAATTTAAATCAAATGATGTGTTACTTTGGAGAAGAGGGTATGCTTTCTTTTTCACAGAAGTAAGAGGCTGTGGGTTTATTCCAGGTTAAAGAAAATAAGACCCCTGAAAAATCTTCAATGGAAATATGCAGTCAGGAGGTTGAGTCAGCAACTAGCTGCCAGAAAGTGGAAGGGAGGAGCCAGGTAGAGCAAGGAGGAGCATGAGGGCTTTTCCAGGGAGTCTTGAGCAAGGAGAGGAGAATTCCTCTTCAACCTTTGAGTCTTAAGTTCTTTAGAGGGACAGAGATTTAGATAAGTTCCCTTCATAATTTTGAAAGAGTCAGTGCCTGAAGGAACAGAATCCCCTCAAAGGCAAAGTGTAAAATAATGTATAGTGTAGTATTTACATATGAGACTCAACACTGATTACTTCTGGGCAGAGCACTGAGAACATGTGGGTAAGGTTTTTGCTGATAATTCATATGGAGACCTTATTTTTACAAAAGCCAACATTTATTACCTATGTAATTTTGAGATTTTATCTTTATGAGTGTTTGCCTGAATGTCTGTCTATGCATCAGAAGAGGTTATTAAATCTCTAAGACTAAAGTTAGAGATTGTTAGGAGCGTCCATGTGGGTGCTGAGAATCAAACCCTGGGTTTGCTGGAAAAGCAGCCATTCTTAAACCACTAAACTATCTCTCCAGCCCTTGGTCTGTAATTATTAAAACAAACAAACAAACAAACAAAAAACCTTTTTTTAAAAAAAGCCCTTAATTGGAAAAAAAGCAAACATATACTTACTGCACGACTAAACACATCTTTTAAGGATAGGATAAACTTGAACTTTAGAACATTAAAGTGTGTGTGTGTTACTGAGCTGGCCTCTGCCAGTAAATGCTGGAATTATAGGTAAATATCACCACACCTAGCTGTGAAGAATCTTTCTTCCAGTCTCTATTCAACTGTCATTTCCCCATTGTCCACAATGGCTTCTCCCATGTCCATCTCTGATTTATTTATTTTTCATCCCACATGCTTTCTTAATTATTAGTTATGTTTATGGGTAGGGTCTTGCTATGTACCCAAGAGCTCAAGATCTTTCTTGGAACTGTTGCTGACAACAAACAAGTCCTTAAGATGATGAGGAATGAGTATCAGATCTCAAAAGCATTTTTTTAAAAGGACTTTTATTTGATGTGTAGGGGCATTTTTCCTGTATGTATGTATGTCTGTGCACCATGTTTGTGCAGTGCCCTCTGAAGCCAGAAGAGGGTGATTCCCTAGAACTGGAGTTAACAGATGGATAAGAGCTCCTGTGAAATAGAATAGAAATAGAATCTGGGTCCTCTGGAAGAGGAAGCAGCCAATACTCTTAGTTGCTGAGATATCTTTCCAGCCTCTTAAAAAGCTTATTAACATAGAAACCCTGCAAACAAATGGCACAGATATTTGGGGGCTGCATCTTGGGAAACCAAAGCTACCGAAGATGGTAGTGGTGGCACACACTGTTAATCCTACACAGAGGCTTCTCTGTTGAGTTTAAGGTTAGCTCGATCTACATAGAGAGTCCTGGTCAGACACAGCTACATTGTGAGACCTTGTCTTAAAAAGCAACAACAAAGGGAGCCGGAGAGATGGCTCAGAGGTTAAGAGCACTAACTGTTCTTCCAGAGATCCTGAGTTCAATTCCCAGCAATCACATGATGGCTCACAACCATGTATGACATCTGGCACCCTTTTCTGTATACTGCATATGTAATAAGTAAATAAAAAATCTTTAAAAATTACAAAGCGACTGAAGGTCCAAGCTCCACAACTAATTTGTTTAATTTTATTGCCTGATCCTCAAAAATAAAAACTCTCAAAAGGCGTTCTGACTGTGCAGCTGCAATGCAGCAGGAGTTTTGGTGGTTTCAGATCTGGCGAAGCATGCTGGGCAAGCATGGGATCTTGGAAGGGACTACAACTCCCATGTTGCTTTGCGCTCCAGACAAGAGCCCTACGCTAGCACGCGAACCTACCCGCCCCTCCAGCCTCCAGTTACTGTGTATCGCGAGAAGACGGGCCGCCCCGGCGGTAGCGATAACGAGCCTTGGTGGTGGTGGTGGTGGTGGTGGTAGTGGCGGTGGCGGCCGAGAAGGCGGCGGCCATTTTGGTGAGGCCTCGGGAGCAGCGGCGGCGGCGGAGGGGTCGCTGGGAGTAGCGTCTCCTTTTTCTCCAACTTACTGATCGCATCTCCGAGGCGTGACTAGAAGCGGTGGGAGCACGGGGGCGGCTCTAGCTGCGGCCCTTAGGGGAATTTAAAGCAGTGAAGGCGGCGACCAAGAGGGGGCCCTCCCCCCTCCTCGGTGGGAGGGGGGGTGGTGAGCACGCCCCCGAGGACGCAGGTAAGGAGAGGGAGACAAGATGGCGGCGGCTTCCCAGTTCCCCCTCCCCGGACGGGTGACTGCGCGCGCATCTCCAAGTGCCTCTTCCCACCTTCCCGGGGTGCTGCGCGCGCACCTTCAGCCGGGGCCCTGCGCCCGGTGAGCGAGGCTGCCTGCGCGCGCTCACAGCGACCTAGGGGGGGTGTTGTCAGGCCGGGTGGCCCCTGGTCTCGGCGCGGCTTCCTTGCCCTCCTGCCCTTCTGCGCACGCGTGCATGAGCGAGCAAACCCCGAGAGGACGGACCCAGGTGCGCTTCTGCCCGCCCACCAACCTGCCTCCCCTCAGGGGAGAGGAAGAGGAAAGGGTGCATGAGACCAATAGTCCGGGCGCATGCCCACCATGATCCGTTTAGGAGAGCAAGGCCTGGCGCTCGAGCTCGCTCTTCCTTAGCCTTTTGCGGTCTGCTGGTGTGAGAGCGCTGACGGACTCGGACTGCCGAGTCCTGCGACCCAGTCTAGGGTTTTGGGTTCTGGCGGGAACCCCCCCCCCACCGCCAGGCCGTGCGCGATGCCGGCTCACTCCGCCTCCAGACGCGCACGCGCGGGCCCCTCCCCCAGCCTGGCGCGCACGTTGGGTGGGGTGGGCGATCGGGCGGGGGCGGGGCTACCGTGTGGGCGGTGAAAAGTTGCTGCGAGGTCGGGGGTCAAGCTGGGTCGGTCTACTGAAAGATCTTGGGAGACCATAATGAGGACTAGTGTCAAGAGTTCAGGCAGCTTGAATCCCGCCTTCCTCGGGTCCCCGGAACGTAGAGGGTGAATCAAGGCAGTACTGCACCTAGGAAAGGAGTTAACTGGGCAAATACTTCCGGGCCCTGTGTATTTTAACCCTGCTTGTTTCCGGTGCATGGGTCTTAGTGAAGCCTTCCTTACATATGTGGGCTTAAAAAGCTCTTTCTAAAGTTCTGTGGACGTTTCATCAATCCCCATGTACAGCTTTCAGGTTCCTTTTCTTGTGACTAATTATTTGCTTTTTGTTTTTGGGAACTCCACCCTTATTCCTGATAAGTCCTCACTGAAAAGGCAATCAGGAAGTGACATCCAGCAGGCTTTGTGAACGGCTAGACGTTTCTGTCTGTCATTTATGGCTGGAGCTTAAAGTACTGTACGGTACTTTTTGTTTCATTTCATTTCCTCTCTGCCCCTTTCTTTATCTAGGCAGAATGTACAACCCTATGAAATTCACTACACAAAACAGGGTTTGTTTTTGTTGCCACTACTTCTTTAAAAAAAAAAAAATTACTTTTGCGTGTATTTGTGAAGCCCTGCATGTATGGATGTACACCACATGCATGCCAGGTGTCTGAGCAGGACAGGAGAGGGGGTGGATCCACTGGAACAGGAATTAGAAGTGTTGTGAGCTGCCATGTGAGTGCTGAGAAGCAAACCTAGGACCTTTGCAAGAGCAGTAAGTGCTCTAAATCTCTGAGACACTTCTCCAGACATTCCCCCAATGCCTAACTGAGCTACAACCTAACCCAATTTATTTTTCTGAAGCATGAGCTTTTCCTACTACTATCATGTGAACTGATTTTGGGTGTATTTAGAGTCTCAGAAAACTGGTGTTTAGTATTCTTAAATGGCTATTGGCAGATGTAGATTGGTTCCTCACTGTTGCTTTCCTCTATTTTAGGTGTGATTTTCCTCATTACAGCACGGCACCGTGGAAGTGCAGACTTACACAGGGGGTGTGGTCTCTGCTCACACAGGTGAGCTTGCCTTTGATACAGTTTTGTGTGCTTACGTTAGTGGAGGAACAGTCTGAGATAATATATTAATTTTTGATTTTTGCCTTGATAAACTTCAAATCTTTGCATGTGTTTTCCTGGGGTGCTTGATGATGGTGGAAGGTCAGCACCCCCAGGGAGAGTACTAAGAGCACAGTATTCTCCAGAGGTTTGTTTGGTTTTTCTTTTGGAGGACAGGGTCTCTCTGCAGTGCCTTGGATGTCCTGGAACTCACTATGTAGACAAGACTGGCCTGAAATTCACAGAAATCTGACTGCCTCTGCTTCCCAGTGCTGGGGTTAAAGGCAAATGCCACCAACCCAGGTTTTTCAGTGTTTTGGAATGAGGCTGTCTGGACTTAAGTACTCTCACTGTCTTCTTTTTTTTACTTTTTTTTCTTTTTAAGACAAAAATCGTATATGGCTTAAACTGGCCTCAAGCTGTATAGCTGAGTAGTTCTGATTGATTGCCTCAGGTGTACAGTCAATGACATTCAACTGTATGTGGTTCTGGGGATCAAGTCTTTGGCTTTGTGGCTGCTAGTCAAGTATTCTACTAAGTAGGCTATGTCCTCAGCCCTGTGTATACCCCTCTCCCCAAGTTTTTTTTTCTTTTTTAGGGAGGGGATCTCAGTCTCCAGCCCAAGCTGAGTTTCAACTCATAGTAGTTCTCCTGTCTGAGCCCTTAAGTGCTGGTATTATAGGTCATACCTGATCCATCCCCCCACCCTCCTTGGTTTTTTGAGACAGAATTTCTCTGTGAAGCTCTGGCTGTTCTGTTCTGGAATTCACGCTGTGGACCAGACTGGCCTCAAACTCATAGAGATCCACCCCCTCTACATCTGGAGTGCTGGGGTTAAAGGTGTATGCCACCACTACTCAACATATTTCTTTTGAAATATGATCTCATTATGTGGCTGAGGACACAATTATTGAATTCCTGGATTCAAATGATCCTCATCATCCCAGTGTCCCAAATATGTTCTACCTCTTTTAACTAAGCAAGTACTTTCAAGTATATTCCACATAGTAAATGCTCAAGAAACATGGGGATACAGTGTCTCATAGTCATTGTATAACCAGGGATGATCTTGAACCTTTGATCTTTCTGCCTTTACCTCTCAAGCTTTGAGATTGAGGCTGTATGCCACCCTGCTGTTTTTATGCTTTGTTGGAGATTAAACCTGTTTTATGTGAACTAGGTAATCACTCAACCAGCTGAGCTACCTCCCTATCCCTGGAAATAGTTCTTAACCTCAGCATTTTGAAAGCTGGGGCATGATAATATTAAGTCCCAGGCCAGCCTGGATGGTGGAGTAAGACCCTGTCTGTTTTAAAAAACAAACAACTGTTTTTATGGCCTTTAATTTTCTTCTTTCTTTCTTTTTTTTTTATTCCCACTATAGGTGCTCCAGAGGTTGGTGGACCTGAGCGGAGGCTGGGACGCCCTGGTGGGCCCCGGGCCCTGGAAGGCAGGTCCCGGTGGCTGGTGGCCCAGAATGAGGCCAGCTCCCAGCATGCCCTGCAGCCGGACACCAGCCCCTCGGCCTGCAGCAGTGGTGATAATAACCCAGTCATTCTTCAGGCATCCAGCAAGGAGCCTGGGAGTGGGACCATGCAGAGCAGCCCCTCCCCTGCTCATCCTCAGCTCCCAATCATACAGACACAGGTTTGGAAGTGGAAAAGTTCCTTTGCTTATTCTCTGTGGACTAATAGACTACTGGTCTTGAGACAAAAGTGATGTTGTGGGTCTTATTACCTGATTAAGTTGAGTTTCGACTCTCTTTAGTTTTTAGAGTTTGCTGTAACATGTCAAGCCTGTTAGATACCTTCTTCTTCTTCTTCTTCTTCTTCTTCTTCTTCTTCTCTTCCTCCTCCATCTCAGTCTCCTTCTTCTCCTTCTCTTTCTTCTGTTTTCTTTTATTAATTTGTTTTTTCAAGACAGAGTTTCTCTGTGTACTATCTCAAAGCTTGCTCTGTAGACTAGGCGGGTCTTGAACTTGGATCCATTTGTCTTTGCCTCCCAAGTGCTGGAATTAAAGGCATGTGCCATCATGCCTGACTTTAGATACTTTCTGTTTTACATAATAATAATGTTGATTTCTAAGAGTGCAGATCTTGAGGGATGTGGTGGCACATGCTTTAGTCATAGTACTCAGAGGCAGAGACAGGCAGATCTCTATGAGATCAAAGCCAGTCTGGTCTACTTAGTGAGTCCTAGGCCAGTTAAGAGTGCATGCAGAGTGAGACCCTGTTTTGCGGGTGAGGGGAGAAAAAAAAGACCTAGGTCTTTCTTACCTTAAAGTGGTCGAATTAGGCTAGGCTGGAAATGAAGACTAGGTAAAAAGCTTCTAAGACCAAGGCTGTGAGAATAGTTTAACTTCATTGGAACTAGGACAGGGTAAGCCTTCTGTGAGTGGGGGGAAAAGTGTGTGTTTTAAATTAATTGGATCTACATTTATATTTCCTAGGCTTTTCTCCCTTTTAATAGAACAGGACCTCTTGAGGAGCTGGGGTTTAGCTTAGTTGGTACAATGCTTGTCATGCACAAGGTTAAATACTGGTTGATTCCCAGTATTGTATATCCTATGTGTGGTTGCATATACTTGTAATCGCAGCAGTTTGAAAGGTATAAGCAGAATGATCAGAATGTCATTCTCAGCTACTTAAGGGGTTCTAGGTTCACCATGGAATACATGTGGCCCTATTTAAAGGTAGGAGAGGGAGTTTTGAATTTCCATATGTACCCTACCCTCCTAAGTCCTAATATTATAGACCTGTGCCACCATAGGTAGCTCAATTGATAGTTCATTTGCTGTACTATTCTTTGAACTTAGGGTCTTGTGCATGCTAAAGCAAACACTTTATCATTGAGCCATATCCTTTTGGGATTTCAAATATGTTACTGGAAGTTGAGTGCAGGGCTTTGCACAGTTGTTCCAATGGATTTGGTACTTAGAATTTTTTCTAGCTTTGGGAAAGTTTTGATATGTATTCTTTTTAAAAAATATATATAATTTATTTATTTTTATTTTATGTGCATTGGTGTTTTGCCTGTACGTTTAAAATTGTCTGGAGTTACAGACAGTTGCGAGCTGCCATGTGGGTGCTGGGGATTGAACTCAGGTCCTCTGGAAGGGCATTCCTTCTGCTCTTAACCACTGAACCATTTCTCCAGCCCGATATGTAATCTTTAATTATTTAGCTAGCTGGGATAGGAATTTGAAGCACTCTGAGATTTCTATTTTGTAGTGAATTTAATGAGTGAGTTCATTTGCCATATTTCTTTTTCTTTTTTAAAAAATATTTATTTATGCAGAAGAGGGCACCACATGTCATCATAGACGGTTGTGAGCCACCATGTGGTTGCTGGGAATTGAACACAGGACCTCTGGAAGAACAGTCAGTGCTCTTAACCTCTGAGCCATCTCTCCAGCCCCCTCATTTGCCATATTTCAGTGGGATTTTTTTTTTTTTCAAGACAGGGTTTTTCTATGTATTTCTGGCTGTCCTGAAACTCAGAGACCTACCTACCTCTGCCTCCTGGGTGCTGGGATTAAGGATGTGTGACACCACTGCCTGGCTGGAACATTATTTTCATTTATTGATCTTTTTAGTCAATATTGTGAGTAAGATCAAGGTTCCCCAGGTGGTGGTAGCTGTTTTGCATGCCTTTATCCCAGTACTTGGGAGGCAGAGGCAGAAGGATCTCTGAGTTGGGACAGCATGGTCTACAGAGCGAGTTCCAGAACAGCTAAAGCTATACATAGAAAACCTGTTTCTCTGAATCAGGTTTCTAAAAGATTCATTTGAAATCATAGCATGCTTTTGATCACAGCATTCATAGGCCCATCTCTGTGAGTCTCCGAAGTGAGACTGTTTCAAGGAAAAAAAAGAACAAAAGAAGTCGTGGATTGTCCTAGTTTTGTTAAAAAAAAAAAAAAAAAAAAAAAAAAAAAGGTTTTGTTTTTTAGCCCTAAAGCAGCTGTCTTGAATTTATAGTTGCATGTATGTCTTGCATGTCAAATTTCTACTAGAAATTTAGCTCTACCATTTTAATTACTTTGTTGTTTTTTTTATGGTGGCACTAGTCTATTAATCCAGCACTTGGGAGGTGGACTGTAAGTCCCAGGCTAGACTGGGTTATGTAGTGAGACCTTATCTTCAACATAAACCCCCCTTCAAAAAAATAAAACCAACCAAGTGTGTGTGTTGATAAAAATGAGAATGATACCTTATACTATAGTTTTTTAATGTGAAATAGAATAGAAAAATGTACTTAAAACATTTAGCACAATGCTTAGCATTCTTTTTCTCTATCATTTTCCCCTCATCTAGATGGTGTCGGACGGCATGACAGGCAGCAATCCTGTGTCCCCTGCCTCATCTAGTTCTCCAGCTTCTAGTGGGGCAGGTGGCATCTCCCCCCAACATATAGCTCAAGATTCTTCTCTGGATGGACCTCCAGGCCCACCAGATGGTTCCACAGTTCCTCTGGAGGGATTCAGCTTATCCCAGGCTGCTGACCTGGTCAACAAGGGCCCAAAGTGGGAAAAGAGCCATGCAGAAATTGCAGAGCAAGCTAAACATGTATGTATTAGAAAGGCCCTTGAAGATTCTTGGGAATTGTCTGTCTTAACTCTATTTTCCCATGAGTATTTGTTGTTGTTGTTTTTGTTTTTAGCATATGGGTTTAGGGTATGGATTCCTTTTTTGTCTTGAAGTAAACCAAACCCTTCTCTCCCCCCTTCCCTTTCTTTTAGGGCTGGAGGAATGGTTCTGTAGTTCAAAGCACTGGCTAGTTTTCTAGAACATCTGGGTTCCATTCTCAGTACCCACATGGTAGCTTATAACTGTTTTTAACTCCAATTCCAGGGGATCTAGTTCCCTTTTGCTTCCATGTGCACCAGGCAATCAAGTGGTGTCTAATGTACTTGGCAGGCAAAGCATTCATACACAAATGAAAGAAAGTGACCGACCTCCTTTCTTTTGGTCTAAACTGAGGTCTCAGATTTACTAGGCAAGGGTTCACTTTTTCTTTTTAAGATTAATTTTTTTTTTTTTTATTTTTTATATATATGAGTATCTTGCCTACTTGTGTGTTTATATTACATTTATGCCTGGCCCTCCTCATGTTCAGAAGAGGACATCAGATTCTCTGGAACTGGGAATCATGAGCCACTGTGATGGTAAATATCAAACTCAGGTCTTCTGCAAGAATAAGTGCTATTAACCACTAGGTCATCTTTCCAGCTGTAGGCAAGTGTTGTTATCACTGAATTACACCCCAGTTTTTATTTTTATTTTTCATTATGGGAGTGTCAAGTTTACTTTCAAACTCTGTTTTCTCTTCACATTGCTCTGGGGATTGAACTCAAATCCTTTGTGCAGATACTAAGCAAATTCTCTACCACTAAGCTATACCTTGAATATTATTATCAGACTTAAAGTGAGAATTAGGTTGGTGTGGTGTCTCTCACCTTTAATCTAGGAGTGAAGAAAAGAGGATCATGAATTCAAATCCAGCCTAACTTTATATAGTGGTGTCTTTAAAAAAAAGTAAATAATAATTGAAAAAAAATTAGGTTTGGTGGTGGTAGTATACACCTTGAATCCCAGCACTCAGGTGGCCAGTCTGGTCTACACAGTGAGTTTCAGGATAGCCAGTGACACAGAGGGAAATGCTGTTTCAAAATACCAAGAAAGTAAATGGAAAAAAAAAAAAAAATTTAAATAGATGAGGTACTTCACACCTATGTGCCCAGTACTCTTGAATGATAATGCAGGATTGGAAAGTTTGAGCTAACCTAGACTACAGAGTGAGACAGATGCTAAAGCAAAAAGCCAAAAATAAAAACAGAACAATAACAAAGAACCTTCCACTAATCTAAATAAAAAATAAAAACAGAACAATAACAAAGAACCTTCCACTAACCTAAATAAAAAATAAAAACAGAACAATAACAAAGAACTCTCCACTAATCTAAATAAAGGACATTAAAGTACTTTAGACACTGAAGTACTGTGACAATATTAAGTAAGATTTATTTCCCATTTACATTCAGCCTGTGAAATTTTCTGTAAATGTATAAAGTTCCATGTGGGAGCTCACTAGAAATGTATATTCTCCAAATTCCCTTCCTTCCTACCTATTTAAACTTTGGTTTGTGCCCATTGGTCTTTTCGGGGTTTTTTGTTTTGTTTTGTTTTTCAAGACAGGGTTACTCTAGCTTCCTCGAACTCACTCTAGTCCAGGCTAGCCTCAAACTCACAGTACTCCACCTGCCTCTGTTTCTTGAGTGCTGGGTCTAAAGGCATGCACCACCACTGCCAGCTTCATTCTTTAAATTATTATATACTCTGTTCACTCAAGTGCATAATGTGTGTATGGGCTTGCATGCTGTGTCACACATGTGTTGGTTAAGAAGTCAACTTTGTAGAGCTAGTTTTCTACCTTTATGTGGGCTCTGGCAATAGAACTGAGATCACTAGATTTGGGCAGCAATTGCTTTAAGGATCTCAATGTATCCTGCACACACACAGTTTTCATTTTCGTAATCTGGGCTTCCCTTTGTAACTGAAAATGGTCTTGAACTTCTGATCTCTTTTATGTCTGCCTCTTTCCCACCTTCCTTTTCTGTTTGTTTTATTTTGATACAGGATCCTTTTTTGGGGGGGGGGGTGGTAATCAAGAAATGGTTTTCTCTGAAACAGCCCTGGCTGTCCTGTAACTCACTCTGTAGACTAGGCTGACCTCAAACTCGCAGAGATCTGCCTACCTCTGCCTCCCTGAGTGCCGATTAAAGGCCTGCAATGCAACGCCCAGGTTGATATGGGATCTTAACTCTAGTCAAGCTTGCCCTATACCTAGAACTAAGTATATAACTCCTTCTGGCCTACCATCTCAGCACCCAAAGTTTTGGGATTAGAGCTATTAACACACACCTGGCTTATTCTGAATTTTTTTTTTTTTTTTAAAGCTACTTTTAAAAATATTTCAAGTGATTTGGGGCTGGAGAAATGGCTCAGCAGTTAAGAGCACCGACTGTTCTTCCGGAGGACCTGAGTTCGATTCCCAGCCTCCACATGGCAGCTAACAACTGTCTGTAATTTCAAGATCTGACACCCTTACACAGTTATATACATGCAGGCAAAACACCAGTTCACCTAAAATAAAAATAAATATTTGAAAAAGTATTTCAAATAGTCTTAATCAGAAATTTAACAAGTTATAGAAGCCTTTAGTAAAAATGGGAACTTTTTGTTACTGGCAACTGCTATTAATTTGGTTGTATATATCTTCAGTTTTTCCCATAAAATTATTTTTTGTGACATGTACTCCATCTGTTATTTGTCATGTTACCTCTCTGTGCTAGAGGTTAAATAGAGAGCTTTATAAGTGCTGAGTATAAGCTCTCTCTCCCCAAAATAGTGTTTTTAAAAAACACAGTTGGGCAGTAATGGCAACTTTCAGATTGTATGAACCAGCAGAAAGAGCATGAAATAATGGCTTGAGTTTTTATACCTATTTCATTTGTATTATGTATATAGGTGTTATTGTGTATTACATACTTGCATGTGAATATCAGATATCAACGTTTAGTTGCTTCTTGTTTTTATTTTTTTGAAATAGGGTCTGTAGCCCTCAATATTTGGAAGTTAGTATGTAGAACAGTTGTCCTAGAACTCAGAGATGTGCCTGCCTCAGCCTCCTGAGGTCCAGGATTAAAGGCCTGTGCCACCATGTTCAGCTCCCTAGACCTGCTTTTTCTTTTATCTTTTTTTTTTTTTTTATTTTATGTGAATTGGTGTTTTGCCTGCATGCACACCTGTATAAGGGTGTCAGATCTTGGAATTACAGACAGCTGTCAGCTGCCATGTGATTCTAGGAATCAAACTCAGGTCCTCCGGAAGAACAGTCAATGCTCTTAACCACTGACCCATCTCTCCAGCCCAAATAAATAAATCTTTTTTAAAAAAATCCCAATTTTTTTCATCAGATCTGACAATGACGATTCAGATGACTGTGAAGTGAGGGAGCTACTTAGTGTGGCAGCAGCCCAAGAGGGGGTCCAGGGAAAGCCACAATCCACCTGGAGAGGGAATCTGTCTGAAAAACCAAATCCAGGGGATCATGGGGAAGAAAAGTGTGTGGCCCACCAGACCTATTTTCAATTCCCAGTTTTTGTTGTATGATCTAAGGAAACTCGTTTGATTTCCTAGATATTCCCCACACCACCCACAAACAGAATCTGTTACCTTGTAGAATTGGTAGGAACATAAAACAGAGTCCATTTAGGGGTTAAGAATTCAACTGTGGGGGCTAGAGAGACAGCCCAGTGATTAAGAGCACTGACTGTTCCCCCGGGGTTCCATTCCCAGCACCCACATGGCAGCTCGCAACTGTCTATGGTTCCAGTTCTCAGTTCCAGGCAAACACCAAGGCAAATAAATAAATGAAAGTTAAAAAAAAATAAAAAAAGAATTCAGTTATGACTGTGAAATGGCTTGTATGTCCAGGAACTCTTGATCAATGCTGTCATCCTCATTAGGAAGCTGAAATTGAAACTCGGATTGCTGAACTTCGAAAGGAGGGATTCTGGTCATTGAAGAGGCTACCTAAAGTGCCAGAGCCTCCCCGCCCTAAATGCCATTGGGACTATCTGTGTGAAGAGATGCAGTGGCTGTCTGCTGATTTTGCTCAGGAGCGAAGATGGAAACGAGGTGTGGCCCGGAAGGTACGTCCTCTTTAATGTTTGTATATTTTTCAGGTGTGCTTTTGAGACCTTAAGGGTTATCCAGGTGGTGATGGTAGCCCATACTTTTAATTTTAGCACTAGAGACACAGAGGCAGGCAGGGAAATTTGTAAGTTTGAAGCCAGTCTGGTCTACAGAACAAGTTTCAGTACAGCCAGGGCTACACAGAGAAATGCTGTCTTGAACACTCCCCTGAAAAAACAGCTGAAATTATAAGCCCCTTTTCAATGCTTTATGATTAAGAGGCAAGCCATGATATCTGGGGTTTCTTGCCCTTGATTGTCTTTGTTTTAGATTGGGTGGATAAGGAGGTTTACCTCCAGTGATCTTACACTGGGTCTTTATTTCTATAGGTGGTCCGCATGGTAATCCGGCACCACGAGGAGCAGCGACAGAAAGAAGAACGAGCTCGGAGAGAAGAGCAAGCCAAGCTGCGCCGAATTGCTTCTACCATGGCAAAGGATGTTAGGCAGTTCTGGAGCAATGTGGAGAAGGTAAACAGTGAAATTGGTCAAAAGCGTGGCCTTGGATTAGGTTGGAGGGGGGTCATGGATAGGGCTGACCAAAGTTTACTGAGGAACTAAACACTGCTGTTGCAGCTTTTATGACATCTTCACTACTGACTGACAAATGAAAATAGGAATTCATGGCTTTGTTTTCCTGCCTGCTCAGTTAAGACTTTGGGAGTAGCTTCCAGTGATCTGTTTTATAGTGGCAAAATTTGTGTCGTGCCTTTGGGAGTGACTCCTTCACTTCTCTAGAACACCTATTCTTTGTAGGGTATATAGTATGTTTTTTTCTAAAACATGTTTGTTTACCTGCTTTTACCATTGACGTTCCTTCTGCTTATATATTAAGTTGTAATTATCTCTAAAGCTCTCTTATCCCTTTTTGTGTGGTTGGTTCTAGGACTTCCTGTGGGCATCTTGATTTGGAGATGCTCAAATCCAGTATATAAAATGCATATAACACATGAACAAATAGTTGAAGAATTTTAAATATTTATAGGTCATTTGTGATGCGTTTTGTGTTGTAAAGTTACTATAAATAGTTGTCATACTGTATTGTTTGAGGTGGGAGTATTTCTACTCTACGTTGCACTGGTTGACATTCTTTTTCTTCCAGGTTTGAGACAGGTATCATGTGACTCATGTTGGCCTCACATTGTTATATAGCTAAAGATAACCTTGAACTCCTGATCCCCTAACTTCTAACTGTCCTTTTTTGTTGTTTATTTTTGAAGCAAGGTTTTTGTGTAGACCAGTTTAACTTCAAGCTCACTGTGTAGCTGAGGCTGGTCCTTTTGCCTGTTTTCTCTCAAGTGCCGATAATAGGGACATAGTATCTTGATGGTTAGGGATACTCATCCATTCCTGGCTTCAATGTTTGCTTTGTATTTTTTGAGACATGGTCTATGCTGGTAAAGAACTATCTTCAGTCTCCTGAGTTCTAAGAATGTACCATCTGACAACACCTAGGCTTAAAATTATTTGGCACAAAACAGGTTTTTTTTATTAGCATTTATTTTGTGTGTGTGTGTGTGTGTGTGTGTGTTTGGATTTGGGGACACACAACATGTTAGACATGGTGAAAGTTTAAAGGACTGTTTGTGTGAGTCTGTTTTCTGTTTCTGCCCTGTGAGTCCTGAGGTTTGAATTCAGGCCATCAGGCTTAGTGTTGAACCATCTAGTCAGCTCCTTTTCTTTGTGTGTTTGAGACAAAATTTTACTATAATCCAGACTGGTCTGGAACTCATGTAGCTCAAACTGTCCTTGAATTTACAGAAATCTGGATTCAGCCACTCTGCCTCGGCTTTTGTTGGTTTTGAGGCGGTAGAGTCTCACTGTCTCTGGGTGACGGAGAGCTCCCTGTGTAGACCAGGGTGGCCATGAGATACAGCTACTTCCACCTCTAGAGTTCTTAAGATTCAAGGCATCTGATACTAGGACTAGAGATAGAAACTGTTTTAAGATTTTTTTTCTTATTTATGTATGTGTATATGCTTGTATGAGTTTTACATGAATCACATACAGCTATCTATAAAGGCCAGAGCAAGTTGAATCTCTGGGAAATAGTTGTAGGTTATTGTGAACTACCTCATGTAAGTGCTAGTAACCAAACTTAGGTCCTCAGGAAGATCAGTACATACTTTTCACCTCTAAGCCATATCTAGTCCCAGTTTTAAAAAGACTTTTCATAATTTTTTAGTTATATGTATGTCTGTATATCAGTACATGATGTGCACATGAGGTTGGTGGCCTTGTAGGCCAGAAGTGTTGGATTTGGAACTGGACTTATAGGCAGCTGTGAACTGCCAGATGTCAGTGCTGAGAATTAAACTCCAGTCCTCTTCAAGAATAGTAAATGCTCTTAAGCACTGAGCCATCTTTCCAACCCCCAGCCCCAGTTTTCAAAGATTTAAAGTATTTAAATGTCATTTATTTCTATGGGTATACGCACACAAGCCACAGCTGATTTGTGAAAGCCAGAGGACGGACAACCTGTGGGAGTTGGTTTCCTCTTTCCCACTCTGTGGGCCCTCACCTTTATTTATGTGTATTGGTATGATGGTGTCAGATCTCTGGAACAGGGGTTACGGTTAGTTGTGAGCTGCCATGTGGGTGCAGGGAATCAAACCGGGATCCTCTGAGAGAGCAGCCAGTGCTCCTGACTTCTGAGCCATCTCTCTAGCCCCCCTACTAAGCCATTTTATTAGCCTCATACTTCTTGTTTTGGTTTTGGTTTTTTGAAATATTGTCTCTACATAACTTTGGTATTCTAGAACTCACTGTATAGACCAGGCTGGCCTCCAACTCACAGAGATCTACTTGCCTCTGCCCCCTGAGTGTTGGGATTAAAGTTCTGTGTCACCAGGCCCATCTATAGTTTTAGTTTGATTAACCCAGGACCTTGTGCTGCTAAGTTTGTGCTTTGGTCACTGTTTTGACTCCAAGCTTTTTTTTTTTTGGGGGGGGGGGTTGTTAAGACAGGATTTCTCCATATATCCCTGACTATCCTGGAACTTGCTCTGTAGACCAGGCTGGTCTTTTTTTTTTTTAAAAAAAAAAAAAAAAAACTTTATTTATTTATTTATTTTGCCTTGGTGTTTGCCTGGAACTGGAACTACAGACAGTTGTTAGCTGCCATGTGGGTGCTGGGAATCGAACCCCGGTCCTCTGGAAGAGCAGACGGTGCTCTTAACCGCTGAGCCATCTCTCCAGCCCCCCCCCCACACACACACCGGTCTTAAACTCACAGAGATCTGTCTGCCTCCTTTGTGGTAGGATTAAAGGCATGTATCAACCACTGCCTGTCTTGAATTTTTTTTTTTAATTTGAGGTTTATTGACAGACATATTTGGCCATTCACACATAATCTTTCCATTGCTATTGCTTGACTTGTTAGTAGTTAAAGAAGACACTTCCCAACCACCCAAACTAGGGTTTTGTTCATGCTGAGCATGTGTCCTCTTACTGAGCTCCCCTGGTAGCCCCACATACTCTATTTTTATTTATTTATTTGTTTTTTATCTTTTGTTTTTCAACACACGGTTTCTCTGTGTAACTCTGGCTGTTCTGGAACTCACTCTGTAGACCAGACTGGACTTGAGTTTAGAGATCACCTGCCTCTACTGAGACTAAATATGTGTGCCATCACTGCCCAACCACTGTATTTTTTGTTTTAAAGGTCCAACTTAAGATGGATTTACTAATTTTCTCCAACTCCTTAATACTAAGTTGGCCATCTCCCTTGTGTGTGTTCAGTTTCTGTTTTTTGTTTTTTGTTTTTTTTTTTTCTTCTTCAGCAGTGCTGTATAAATCACAAGCTCCTTAAGAATTTTTAGCTATTCTTTCTTAATGGCCAGGCCAAAGCCTGCCATAAAGGTAGTATCCCTAAGTAGTTGACTTAAAGAGAGTATATAAGCAAGTGAATATGTGGGTGACTGATACCTTTTGTGGTTATGGTAGGTGGTACAATTCAAACAACAGTCCCGGCTTGAAGAAAAACGCAAGAAAGCCTTGGACCTGCACCTGGACTTCATTGTGGGACAAACTGAGAAGTACTCAGATCTTCTGTCTCAGAGCCTTAACCAGCCACTAGCCTCCAGCAAAGCTGGCTCCTCCCCTTGTCTTGGTTCTTCTTCAACAGCATCTAGTCCTCCACCTCCTGCTTCTCGCCTGGATGATGAAGGTGTGTGTGCTCTTTGGTCCTTTTACTTTTCCCAGGTGCTCTTTCCAGAGCTGAAAAACCCACCCTGTGGCTTGCAGGGCCCGTGGACTTTGTGACCTTGTTCTCCTGCCATAGATGGGGACTTCCAACCCCAAGAGGAAGAAGAGGATGATGAGGAGACCATTGAGGTTGAAGAACAGCAGGAAGGCAATGATGCAGAAACCCAGAGGCGGGAGATTGAATTGCTTCGACATGAGGGAGAACTGCCACTGGAAGAGCTGCTCCGTTCTCTCCCTCCTCAGCTATTGGGTGTACCTTCCAGCCCCTCTCAAACACCCTCATCTCATGACAGTGATGTCCATGATGGGCCTGAAGAAAATGCTGAAGAGGAACCATCGCAGGATTTGGAGGTACATACAAAAGAGGTATAGAAAGGAAGATTCAGAGGTGAAATAGATGGAGAGTTTCAGCTCTAAAGTCCTGGGCCTAGGTTGATCCTTGGTTTTAAGAATCCAGGTTCAAGACTGTTGGGGTTTCATTGCTAGTGAAGATGATGGTTTTGGTCAAGTTGCATCCTGCAATTGGCAGGGTTTCTAATAATGGAAACACTTACTGCACTTTAAACTTTCTGGGGGTGGGATAGGAAGACAGCAGAGTTGGTAAATACTGGAGTTCAATCCTCAGTTTCCCACGTAAAAAAGGTATGTGCAATGGTATGTTTCAGGAGTCTCAGCATTAAGAGGAAGAGATAGGACCATCCTTGAGCCATATACATATTAAGGGTCTTTTAAAAATTATTGTTAGTATTATTTTTTAAAGCTTTTTATGTGGTCTTTTATTTGTAATTATGTGTAGATTTGTGTGTCTCTGTGTGGATATGTATACATTAGTGTAGATGCCAACAGAGGCTGGAGTCTTCAAATCCCCTGGACTTGGAGTTACAGATGGTTGTGAGCCTCTTGATAGGGGTGTGAGGAATGAACTTGGGTCCTCTAAAAGAGTAGCAGGTGTTCTTAATTGATTAGCTATCACCCTAGCCTTTATTTACTTTTAAACTTTATTCTATTTATTTATTGAGACAGGGTTTTGCTACATGGTTCTGGCTGGCCTGGCACTCATGTAGATTAGTCTGACCTAAAAACAAATTATTAGAATCGTGTCTTTGTGGGTATGCATGTGGAGGTCAGAGGATAATTTTGTAGTGTTGATTCTAACCTATGTTTACATGAGTTCCAGGGATTGAACTTCAGTTGTCAAGCATACTGACATTAGTCATTTTGATGGTTCCCTTGACCCCTTTCTTATTTCTTTTTCTTTTTTCGTCTTGTTTATGTTTTGAGACTGCCTTACTAAATATTCCTGGCTGGCCTGGTACTCATTGTGTAGTCCAGGCTGGCCTCAAATGTAAAGAGCTCTGTTCCTAGATTACTTTGGATTAAGGGTATGAGCCACCACACCTGGTCCTGCTTTATTTATTTCTTAGCACTTTTCACAGGTCCTCCCTTAGTCAGTGGGGTCAGGATTTGGTAGCTGGTGCTGAGAGAAAACCCTTGATTACACCCTTGCCCTGGATACTATACCAGAGGCAGCTGTTACTCAAGGGAACAGTGTAGCTTTTCTGATCTTCAGCTCTGCCTGTACCTTTCTTTTTTGCTTGTTTGTTTTTGAATTTTTGAGACCATAGTTTCTCTGCGTAATAGCCCTAGTTATACTGAAACTTGCCTTGTAGACCAGGTTGACCTCAAACTCACCTTAGATCACCCTGCCTTTTCCTCCCAAATAACTACGATTAAAGATCTGTGCCTCCATGCTCAACTTTTTATTGTTGCTTAATTCTGGCTGTCCTGGAACTCACTATGTAGACCAGGCTGGTCTTGAACTTACAGAGTTGCTTCTCCCTCCCAGTGCTAGGATTTAAGTCTTTTGCCACAATACCCCAAATTTGTACTCAGATGTTGTCCTCGCACTTTTTACCCTTTCCTGTACAGGTAAACCCTCCACCTTCTGTCACACAGTGCAACCAACAGCGCTGGCATCCAGATGAAGATGATGAAGAGTTTACTGCTAATGAAGATGAAGGTCAGACCTGTTTTGTGTTTTTTGTTTTTTACCTCGGGACAGGGTTTATTAAGTATCTATGGCTTTAGACCAGGATGGCCTTGAACTCAGATCCATTTGGTCTGCTTCCAAGTGCTGGGATTGAAGAGGCATCACAGTACTCTGCTCTCTTGTAATTAATGAGGCTTATTCTTTGACATCTCTATACACATATAGAATGCATTTTGGTTTCAACCTTGCCTCTTCCCTACAAATTCCTTTCCTATATTTATGCCTTTATTTTTGTTTTCCACTGAGTTTTTAACCAAAACTATATATGTGATAATGGTTTTGGAATTATCCTTTTGGGTTGACCAGTAGAAACTCTTCTCTTTTTGTAGCAGAGGATGAAGAGGACACCATAGCAGCTGAGGAACAGTTAGAAGGAGAGGTGGATCACGCTATGGAACTGAGCGAGTTGGCTCGTGAAGGTGACATTTACCAGATATTTTTCTGAGAATCTACTTTCTGTCTCATCTCTGCAGGAAATTGGTGGATAGACAGTAAATATTTTGATCTTCATAACTTCAGTTACTGATTATTACATGTTTTCTTGTGTAACTCAGGTATAATGACAAAGAGATTTGTAAATGAAAGGCACTTAGAAGTAGAAAGTGATGTGTGATTATCATAGGAGTTTGAACTAATTGGTCTGACAGCTCCATTGAATGAAGAGTTACTGTAGCAGAACATGAGTAATACTGAACTATTATTTTAAAAGGGTGATTAAGTTGCCCAGGTGACAATGCTAGGCTCGACATTGGTGGTTTGGCCTCTAGGGAGTAAAGATCTTGACAACTGAGGCTTTGGGTAAGACTGGTAGGAGAGCCTGGACATGAGCTCTCTGAGAAATCAGTGGGGCTTTTGGAAAGAGACCCTAAAGAGGATGGAAACTTCTGGGAGAAGACTAAAGAGTACCTGGCCACCTTGAAATACTATGATGATGTGATCAGACACCATGAAAAGGAGATTGAGTATCTGCAGAAAAGAATTGAGCAGAATAAGAAGATAAGTTTAAAAGCCTAAAGATTAAATACACACAGTCCTCCACTGAATGGCCTGAATCCTTACCCACTTCTATAGAAACATAGTTTCTGGTTTGTGTGCTACTAAGTTACCATCAGTGGGGGAAAAGGGGGATTTTGTTGTTCTTTTTGTTTGTTTGTTTTTTACAAGTGTAGGTTCTGTCTTTCTCAGGAACCTCACTTATTATGGTTGTTATAAGGATTAGCTTTATTAGCTGATGCTAGAGGTAAACTCTGTAGTCTTCCCCACAGATCTGGGCCTGGGAGATGGAGCTTAGGTAAAATAAACAATTACCACTCAAATAACTTTCCCAATCCTCTCAAAGGACCCAAATGTTTACTTTCTTTTCCCTATTAGGTGAGCTTTCTGTGGAGGAGCTACTCCAACAGTATGCAGGGGCCTATGCGTACGATGCCTCTGCTCCTGGCTCTGGGAATAGCGAAGAGGAAGATGAGGATGAAGCCAATAGTTATGCGTGTGAACTAGAGGAAACAAGAGACGTTGAAGAGGCAGCTAAAGAAGATAGTAGCAATCAGTCAGGTAAACATGTGATTCAGAGGATAACTGGGGAGGGCACCATTGGAGGAAGAGCTTACTGAGGAACAATCTAAACTTTGGTCTTATGTCTAGATTCTGCTGGAGAGCAGAGTGAGGATGAGGAAGATGAACATTCGGAGGAGGAAGAAATGAGTGGGAGTTCACAGTCAGCAGAATCTGAGTCTGATGAGTCTGAGGATGCTCAGTCACAAAGCCAAGCAGATGAAGACCAGGAAGAAGATGAGGATGAGGATGAGGATGAGGAGGATGATTTTGGGGTAGAATACTTGCTTGCTCGGGACGAGGAAAGGAGCGAGGCAGATGGGGGCAGTGGCCCTCCTACCCCAGGTCCCAGCGCCACTCTAGGGCCCAAGAAAGAGATTACTGATATCGCTGCAGCAGCTGAAAGTCTCCAGCCCAAAGGTTATACTTTGGCCACTACTCAGGTATCAATAGGTTACAGTCCTACTTTCTCTTATCTTGTCTTTACTATTTTCTACTAACAAGTTTCTCATTTCCACCATGTGTGATCATTTCCTCTGTATTAGGTGAAGACACCTATTCCACTTCTTCTGCGGGGTCAGCTCCGAGAGTACCAACATATTGGCCTTGACTGGCTGGTTACTATGTATGAGAAAAAGCTTAATGGCATTCTTGCAGATGAGATGGGACTGGGGAAGACAATCCAGACCATCTCCTTGCTTGCTCACTTGGCCTGTGAGAAAGGTACATTCTTCTGGGGGCCTCTTGGTTAATTACTGGTGGGGATCTTATTTAGTGGTATTTAACCTGTAGGAAAGTAAAATACTTGTTCTTTTACTGCGGTCTTGGTAGCCTTGTTGAGACTTGTCAGTAACTATAAAGGAGGACAGCATAGGTGCGGAAGTCTTTTTTTTTTTTTAAACTTTTATTTATTTGCCTTGGTGTCTGCCTGGAACTGGGAACTGGAACTACAGACAGTTGTGAGCTGCCATGTGGGTGCTGGGAATTGAACCCCGGTCCTCTGGGAGACCAGTCAGTGCTCTTAATCGCTGAGCCATCTCTCCAGCCCTGGTGCTGAAGTCTTAAGCAGTATCAGAAGATGCTTGTCAGGGTTCTGTTTAAGGAACCAGAGCCGCAAGTTTACTTGGTCTTACTATGTCTTTTCTTTTGCTAAACAGGTAACTGGGGTCCTCATTTAATCATTGTTCCTACCAGCGTGATGTTGAATTGGGAGATGGAATTGAAACGTTGGTGTCCCAGCTTTAAAATCCTTACTTACTATGGAGCTCAGAAAGAAAGGAAGCTCAAGCGGCAGGTTTGATCTTCTGTGTGGTTACTTTCCTTGTTGATGTCCTTTAGTTTTAGATCTATATGAATTACTTCGCCTCATTTTCCTGTTGCTCCATTCTCTTGCTGGTACTTTTTTCATTTCTTCTAACCTGATTTCTGTCCTTGAGTACTTTAACATGACTTCCTTTCGCCCTTGTGTTTTTTCACCTCATTTTATAATGCTTTCTTTTTTTTTTATTTTTATTTTATGTGAATTGGTGTTTTGCCTGTATGTATAACTGTGTCAGATCTTAGAATTACAGACAGTTGTTAGCTGCCATGTGGGTGCTGGGAATCGAACTCAGGTCCTCTGGAAGAACAGTCAGTGCTCTTAACCGCTGAGCTCTCTCTCCAACCCCTATATACTGCTTTCTCTTTGCCCTCTTAGGGCTGGACCAAGCCCAATGCTTTCCATGTGTGTATCACATCTTACAAGCTGGTGCTACAGGATCACCAGGCTTTTCGTCGTAAGAACTGGCGCTATCTTATTCTGGATGAGGCTCAGAACATCAAGAATTTCAAGTCCCAGCGGTGGCAGTCACTGCTCAACTTCAACAGGTAAAGATGAATGATTCATGGGATAGTTATTTTGGAATGAAGGGTCGGCTACCTGGGTTAAGAATTATATTAAGAGTAGTCAGAATGCTGAGATTTTTCTGACTATAATTCTAATTTATTTTATTTTTTTATTTATTTGCCTTGGTGTTTGCCTGGAACTGGAACTACAGACAGTTGTTAGCTGCCATGTGGGTGCTGGGAATCGAACCCCGGTCCTCTGGAAGAGCAGACGGTGCTCTTAACCTCTGAGCCATCTCTCCAGCCCCCTAATTCTAATTTATATAAAACAAAATTTTAGTTTGGAATATAAATTTAGAAATTTAGTCAGGAAAATATATAAATATAAAATATATAAAGTTATAATTTATTCTGATTCCTTCTCTGTAGCCAGAGGCGCCTGCTCCTGACAGGAACTCCTTTGCAGAATAGCCTCATGGAGCTGTGGTCCTTGATGCACTTTTTGATGCCACATGTCTTCCAGTCTCATCGAGAGTTCAAAGAATGGTTCTCTAACCCGCTAACTGGCATGATTGAGGGAAGCCAAGAATATAATGAAGGTCTAGTCAAGCGCCTTCACAAGGTAGGGCCTGTATTGTCTGTAAAGGTGTTTATCATAGTAAATTTTAAGGGCAGTATCTAGTAAAGCTTTAGAGGGAGAAGTCAGTGGTAGGCTGATCTAAGTTGTCAAGCTAGAGAATAAGCATTGCCAGGTTGAGCAGCCTTGAGTTAGTCGTTCTTTGTTTTCTATGATTGGAATATTTTCCCCCTTCTTATTTGACTTGGGTCTTGAGAGTGGACTATAGTTTCTCTTTATCTGGAAAAACTAATTTTTTAGATTTTTATTTTTCTGCCTGTATGTGTTATGTACATCACACACATTACCTTAGTGTTCAAGGAAGTCAGAAGAGTGAATATTACTGTAATGTGGTACAAACAATTGTGAGCCACCATTATGATACTGGGACTTGAACCCAAGTTCTCAGTAAGAGCAACCATGCTATTAACCACTGAGCCATTTCTAGCCCCAATCTAGGCTTGTTTAATGTGTTTTGTCTGGGTTTGTTTGTTTGTTATTTGAGACATGATATCGTCATGTAGTCCTGGCTTTTGGAAGTCTATATGTAAACCAGGCAGACTGACCTTGAATTCACATCTGCATCTGCCTTTTTTTCCTGAGCACTGAGATTAAACACATGTGCCACTACACTCTTTTGTGGTACTAGAAATTAAATCTAGGGTCTTATTGTGCATGCTAGGCAAGTACTCTATCACTGAAATATATCTCTTAGCTCTTTTTTTTTTTTTTTTTTCAGTAGTGGGGAGGTTGTATCTTGCTCTTCCAGCTTTTCAGCAGTCATATTTCAACATTCTGAAACGCCCCCCCCCCTGTAGTATGTAGTTTCTAACCTGTCCAGCCCATGATCCAAACCCACAGACAATGCTTACATTATTCTTCTGCTGGTTGACCTAGGGCCCAGGCATATAACTTCCTAGCTCTTGCTCTTAAATTAACTCATGATTCTTATCTTGTTCAGCCATTCGGATAGGTACCTTTTCTTAGCAGCTTTTCACCTTTTCCTCTGCCTCTCGCTGGCGGCTCTCTGGTATCTCTGCTTTGCTCTTCCTGTTCCCAGAGTTTTCTTAGTCTGGTAGCCCTGCCCACATATTTGTGTGCCTTCAGCTAGTCAGCATTTTTTTTATTTAAAAAACCCAGTAGGCTGGACAGTTATTTACAATGTAACAGAACATAGTTCCACTACACCACCATTCTGTTTCTTTAAGACAGAGTTTCTCTGCATAGCCCTGGCTGAGTTAGAATTCTGTAGACCAGGCTGGCCTCTGCTTCCCAAATGCTGTCATTAAAGGCATGCACCATCTCCTCCAGGGGACTTATTTTTATTTTATGTGCATATATGTGTTTATACATTGTGTGTGTGTGTGTGTGTGTGTGTGTGTTCATGAAGGTCAGAGGCATAATCAAATGCCCTGGAGCTGAAGATAAAGGCAATTGTAAGCCCCATAACATGGGTGCTAGAAACTGAATTTCAGTCTTCTACAAAAACAGTATGCACTTTTAACCACAAATAATTTCCCCTCTTTTGTTCTGGCCCTTTTATACTCTAGTCTATATATTTCAGAAGCATTCTTATTTCCAAAGCATTGTCTTCTATTGCTTGTGTGATAGTAACTCTTCCATTTGTGTTTATAATTGCTTGAGTTTCTAGATGACGTGATCTGTATTCAGGTTTTCGCTAGCTGCTTTTATTTATTTCTCAAAACGATTTATTTATTTATTTTATATGTGTATATATGCCTTTATTCCAGAAGAGGGTGTCCGATCCTACTATAGGTGGTTGTACTTTACCATGTGGTTAATGGGAATTGAACTCAGACCTCTTGAAAAGCAATCAGTCCTCTTAAGTGCTGAGCCATCTCTCCAGCCTAACTTGCTGGTTTTTGCTTTAGAGACAGAGTCTCAATATATAGTGATGGCTTACCTGAAATTCAGAGATCCTCCTGCTTCTGCCTCCTGAATGCTGGGGCGAAAGAAAGGTGGGTGTCACCACACCCATCTCTTTTTTTTTTTTTCTTTTTCTTAAATAAAGTAAAAAACTTTAAAATACATAATTTATTGTTATTTTTATGTGAATTAGTGTTTTGCCTACATGCATAACTATGTAAGGGTGTCAGATCTTAGAATTGCAGACAGTTGTCAGCTGCCATGTGGATGCTGGAATTGAACTCAGGTCCTCTGGAAGAACAGTCAGTGCTCTTAACCGCTGAGCCATCGCTCCAGCCCTAAAATACATTATTTTATGACACACTTTTAGTCCTAGCACTCAGGAGGCAGAGAAAGGTGGATCTCTTGAGTTTGAGAACAGCTTGGTGTACATGATAAGTTCCAGGATAACCATGCCTGTATAAAGAAACCCTGTCTCACAACAAGAAAAATAGATTTAAAGAAAAAAAAAAAAAAATGCCTGGCATAGTGGCACCTGTTTTTAATCTCAGGATTTAGGAGGCAGAGGCAGGTGTATCTCTGCCTAGTCTAAGATTTCAGGACAGGTTTCAAAAGCTACACAGAGAAAAACCCTGTCTCAAACCTCCACCCCCTTCAAACAAACAAAACAAAATCTTTCTTTCCTTGAGCTGTATATCACAAAGAGCCACAAGTTTTACTTGGCTTCTCCTGGATTACTTTATATTATTCTTTGGGTATGGAATTTACTAGGTTGCCTAGATTGTTTTTGAATTTCTGGGTCCAAATAATTTGCTTCACTTTTCCAAAGTAGCAGGATTCCAGTCGCACAGGCTACCCTGCCTACTTATTTTTGCAGTCCTGTGACAAATAGTCATCCCTCTAAATAGAATTTCAGTTTTCTCTCTTTCAGTGAGTTTGTGCACCTTGTATGCTGTAGTATAATTATCTTTGTGTTTGTCGTTTGTAAACAGTAAGTTACATGAAAGGAAGATTTGCATCTATGTGTAATTGCTGTCTGACATGCCTCATGACAGTTTGCTGATGAATTAAACCAGTGCTCTGCCTATTCTGGGGCTGAGACCCATCTAGATGGACTATGGGGAGCTTAGTGCCTGCCCACTCTTCTGTTATTTGCCTTTAGGTCCTGCGACCTTTTTTGCTTCGCCGAGTTAAGGTGGATGTTGAGAAGCAGATGCCCAAAAAGTATGAGCATGTTATCCGATGCCGGCTTTCCAAGCGCCAACGCTGTCTCTATGATGACTTCATGGCACAGACCACGTAAGGGAGAATTGAGAGTACACCACGGTACTATGGGTTAGAATCCAGGTGGTTGTCAGAATGTCCCTTATTTATTTTTCCTCTCTCCCCAGAACTAAGGAGACACTAGCTACAGGCCATTTCATGAGTGTCATCAACATTTTGATGCAGTTGCGGAAAGTCTGCAATCACCCAAATCTATTTGACCCTCGACCTGTTACTTCCCCTTTCATCACCCCAGGCATCTGCTTTAGCACCGCCTCTCTGGTGCTAAGAGCCACTGATGTCCATCCACTTCAGGTACGTAGTTGCCCCTAAGGCTAGTGGTTTCATACTCAAACTCCTACCTCTTATTTAGGGTCTGATCTTTTGCATATATACTATTTCATCAACTCACGACTATGTTCCTTTACTATTTTTTAGTCATGTGACCTTCGGCAAGCTAATTATTAGCCTAAGCTTCCTTGTCCATAAATGCAGGGATTATAAGGCCTAGTTTGTAATGTGCCTGAGAATCAAGCTAAAACGTTTTGGAAACATCTGGCATATCTATAACTATATGATAAATACTATCTTTTCTTATTCTTTCCATTTGTTTTTTGAGACAGGGTTTTATTATGTATCCTTGGCTGATTTGGAACTCACTATATAGACCATGCTGAAGAGATCTGCCTGTCTCTGTCTCCCCTGTAGTGAGATCAAAGGCATGCAGGCTTGCTCTTCTCCACCTTTTGAGATAGGGTCTTAACTATTTCAGGATAACCTCAAACTCCTAATCTTTCAGCCTCTATCCTCTAAATGTTGGGATTACAGCATATGCCATCTACCTGAATCCTTCAATTTTATAACTGTGAAATATAGTCAACAAAATTGTCATCTTAATGTATTTTTAGTAACATCAAGCACATTTTTGGTGTGTAGTCATCTCTACTATCCATCTTCAGAACTGCTTTTGTTTTCTCAAGCTGAAACAGTGTACCTATCAAATAACTTCCTTTTTCCCCATCTCCTGACCTCTACCATTCCGCTTTGTTACTGTTCTGAGTACTTAATGAAATAAGTGTATCTACACTGTAGCATACATTCAAAATCCTCACCTAACCTATTTTTAAAATTAACGTAGCTTTTTAAAGAGAATGTTGTGCCTGGGGTGTAGCTCAGTTGATAGTATGCTTGCTTAACACACACACAGCAGGAGTTTCCTCATCACCGTGTTAACTGAACATGGTGGTCTAACTTGTGAGATGTGAAGGTTAGAGGATTAAAATTTGAACACATCCTCAACCATACAGTTTTAGCCTAACCCTGCAGTACCTGAGCCTGTGATAACCCTGCACAGATTTGATACCAACATCAATAAATGTGGGGGTATTTTTAAAACTCAGATCACAGTGTCATAGTTTGTAATCCTGGTGTTCAGTAAAAGCATAAAGCTTTATATAAAACACTGTACCTCCTCCCCCAAATAGAAAATGCTGGTAATATTGGCTGTGATTAACAAGAGCATGGAGCAAAGGTTACCACAAAACACTTTGTTAACATGGATTTGCATTCTCAAATGTAAACCAGACATAGGCTAGTGAGGGAAGTAGTTTTTGGAGATGTTCTCCTTTTACTCTTTTCTTGCAAAAAGGCCTGGAATCTGATCTCCAGTAAAGTGATACTGGCTTTTATATTTATAAAAGGCTATCAGATCACCCATCAGTCCCTAGTTCAGAGTCAGTCACTGAGTTAAAGTAGCAGGTACTCCTGTGACTTCTGTCAGAATCATGGAGCCATTTTGGATAATAACTGAGCCTCTCGTTACCATCATACACTTAAATAGTGCTGCTTAAGCCTGAATAGTTAAGGGCTAGAGAGATGGCTCAGGGATTGGGAGTGCTGACTATTCTTCCAGAGGTCCTGAGTTCAGTTCCCAGCAAAACCACATGGTGGCTCACAATCATCTATAATATCTGGTACCCTTTTTTAATATACTGTATACATAATAAATGAATCTTTTTTAAAAAAAAAAAAAAAAAAAAAAAAAGACTGAATAGTTAAGAAACCTGGAACTCTTCTAGCCCTCTCCTACCTTCCCTCTTTTCTCCACTGGGGGGAAATAAACCAAAACAAAGCCTGGATTTCTCTATTTACAGCTTAGACACTAGGGTTGGCAATTTTCAAACATGGGACATGAATGTCTCATGCAGTGGAATCAAGTGCCCTCTCACTGCATGGCTATTAGGTGTACAGGATTCCTTTTCCACACTAATCAGCTGTCCTGTTTAGGGGAGGGCAACAGAAACTAGAACTCATGAGGCCCACAATTTTGTCCACTTCACTTCCTCACTTCTCTTCCAGAATATATGCTAGCCTTACTTTGACTTTGAAGAATTGGCTCACTGTGGGGGCTAGCAGCCTGGGAGTTTTTGTAGGGCTGGCCAGCAGGGTGGATATCAAGGAATTCCAGGTGAGAGTTTTTGTTGGAGAAGCCAAAGCGAAACAGGGCTTGAGATGTTCTTCTCAGACAGATTTCTTAAGATTAAATAGTATCTCATTGTGTGGATAATGCCACATTTTTTTTTTTTTTTTTTTATTTACCTCTCAGTGGACATCTGATTTGCAGATTCTACCTTTTGAATGAATTAATTTATTTTTTAGATATGTTTATTTGAGACAAGGTGTTGCTATGTATAGGTCATCCTTGAACCTAAGATCTTTCTGCCTCAGCCTCCTGAATGCTGGGGTGACAAGCATGAGTGTTATCAGCCCACCTTTCTGTTTTATGAATGATGTTGCTATTAATGTACAGATAATCTGTTTGAGTCCCTGCTTCCTGTTTTGAGTCTTTGCTCAAAAATGAAGTTGTCCTGGGCAGTGGAAGTGAATGCCTTTTTAATCCCAGCAGTTGGGAGGCAGAGGTAGATGGATCTTTGTGATTTTTGAGGCCAGCCTGGTCTACAAATGGAGTTCCAGGGCAGCCTGGGCTGTTATACAGAGAAACTCTGTCTCCAAAAACCAAAAAAAAAAAAGAAAAGAAATAATGCCAGTTTTTTAAAAAATGAGGTTGCTATGTCATGTCATAATTCTATTTCTAATGTTTTTAAGGAGCTACCTTATTTATTCATAGCTGCTGGTATATGTTCATATTTCTACCAGCAGTATTACTGGAGTTTTGTTCCCATTCTTTCCAAAAGATTTTTAAAGTAATAGCTATGTTAATATGTAAAGTGGTATTTCATTGTAGTTTTGATTTGGATGTCTCTATCGATCTTTAGCATCTTTTCATGTGCTTAATTATCATTTATGTCATTGGAAATGTGTGCATATCTGAGACATTGCTGATTTTTTTTAATAAAAAAATTCATTGTTTTGTCATTAAGCTATAATTCTTTGAATACTTTGGAAATTAACCTTTTGTCAGATATGTGCTGTAACAGGTACCTTGTCACTTTCTGTGGGTTGCCTTTTTACTCTGTCCTTCTATTCACATGAGTTAAATTTTAAAATTTAAAGTCCATTTTGTCATGTTACCTTTACTTTTGGTGTCATATTCAATACATTATTACCAAAATGTTTCCATTGATAATATGCCTTATATTTCTTCTTGTGGCAGCGAATTGACATGGGTCGCTTTGATCTTATTGGCCTGGAAGGTCGAGTCTCTCGATATGAGACTGACACATTTCTACCCCGCCACCGTCTTTCTCGCCGCATTCTGTTAGAGGTAGCTACTGCTCCTGATCCTCCTCCTCGACCCAAGCCAGTCAAAATGAAAGTCAACAGGTATGTCAGTTAAGGAATAAGGAGGATGGGTTTTTTTTAAGACTTTTTTAAATGTGAATTGGTGTTTTACCTATATGTATAACTAGAATTACAGACAGTTGTGAGCAGCCATGTGGATGCTGGGAATTGAACTCAGGACCTCTGGAAAGAACAGTCAGTGCTCTTAACTGCTGAGCCATCTCTCCAGCCCAGGGATGGGTTTCTTGAAATGCAAATGTTGAAGAGCTTTGAGAGAGACTCCTATGTTGCTGATGTTTTGTTCTCTCTCCTTGGTGCTTTTTGGTTATCTCTGGTTCTCTGCCCCCCTTTCTCCTTAAAGTAGGGGATATCTCTTTCTTGTTTTTGTTTATATAGTCTTTCTGCCTTGACTTAATTTCTTCTGTTACTTTCTCTCTTTCTGTGTCTACTTAACCTGTTAATTTTTTTCTCATAGGATGCTACAGCCAGTGCCCAAGCAAGAAGGCCGTACAGTGGTGGTGGTGAACAGCCCACGGGCACCCGTTGGCCCCGTGCCAGTTCGCCCCACTTCAAGTCCTGAGGTCTTAGCCCAGCCCACCCTTGGTCCAGTCCCCCCAGTACTACCAGCACCACTCATGGTGTCAGCTTCGCCTGCTGGAACCCCAGTTATTCCTGCATCCCGGCCACCTGGACCTGTTCTCTTGTCTCCCTTGCAGCCAAATACTGGTCCTCTCCCCCAGGGTGAGTTAAAAGAAAACCAAATGTAATAGGGTTACTTCTGGATACAAAATAGTGAAATTAAAAGTTCAAGGATTAGAGAGCATAGTGTTCAGTAGTCTAGGAGGAATGGCAGTGTGGAGGATTTTGCAGCTCACCTAAGGTGTTTGTCAAGATGTATCTGACAGATATTTGTATCTGCAGTGTTGCCATCCCCCGTGGGAGTCATGAGTGGGACCTCACGACCTCCTACACCAACCCTGTCACTGAAGCCAGCCCCACCTGCCCCAGTTCGCCTGAGCCCAGCTCCACCTCCAGGCTCCTCTAGCCTGTTGAAGCCCCTCACAGTGCCTCCAGGCTACACTTTCTCTCCTGTTGCTGCTACCACAACTTCCACCACCATAGCAACTGTTACCACTACAGCAGTGCCAACTCCGAATTCTACACCACAACGCCTCATCTTATCTCCTGAAATGCAGGCTCGTCTGCCCTGTAAGTTATAGGGCCTATGTATGTGATGAGGGTTTTCACATAGAAAAGCTACATGCTAGAGAACTGTAAAAAAAGAGGAGCAGGAAAGCAAAGTTCTAGGCAGCTAGTTCACATGAGGTGTTTTGTTAGATAATGGTAAATCATAAATAAGAGACCTCAAGGAATTCAGTTTATTCAGTGATTAGTGGTAAGCTCGGCAAGATAAATATTTGGAGGATGGTGGTGTAACTCAGTGGTAAATTACTTACTCAGCATGTATAAGGCCCTGAGCTTAATCTTCTGGATGCAAAATCATGAGAAAAATTAAGGTTAAAAGGTGGTACAGAGCAAGAAGTATTGATTATCTGGTAGCAGGCCAACTAGAGAATGTAAAGGAGATTATAGACAAATGGCTGGACACAAAGGCTTTTAGTGGAGGCTTAGTTTGTTGAGCATGAAAAATTATGGGTAAGGTTTAGACACAGACATAGGTGCTTTGGGAGATCTGAAATGTGGTCTTGGACATCATGGACACTGTTTACATAAAGCTTTCTCTGTTTATAGCTGGAGAAGTGGTCAGCATTGGGCAGTTAGCCTCCTTGGCACAACGTCCAGTGACAAGTGCTGGGGGAAGCAAACCTCTCACCTTCCAAATCCAGGGCAACAAACTGACTTTGACTGGTGCCCAGGTGCGCCAGCTGGCTGTGGGGCAGCCCCGCCCGCTGCAAAGTAGGTAAAACCCACCCCCTGTCCTGCCTTTTTCCTCTTTATTCTGTCTTCTTGTTTGTGTGACTCTTTAGATGTCAGCCTTTATGTTTCTTAGCTTTGGTGGGTAGAGCCAGAGGGAATGGTTGGAAGGGGTCTTTGCTAAAAATAGGAAGAGATAATTCTAGAGCTGTTACTTCTTGCCTATTCTCTCTCTTGCTCTTGCCTCTGCCCTCAGGCTGATAGGTGCTTCTTTCTTTTTTTTCTTTTCTCTCTTTCTCTCTCTTTTCCCTTAACCCAGGGAATGTGGTGCACCTGGTGTCAGCAGGGGGGCAGCACCACCTCATCAGCCAGCCTGCCCATGTGGCCCTCATCCAGGCCGTGGCCCCGACCCCTGGCCCCACCCCTGTCTCTGTGCTGCCTTCTACGACCCCCAGCACCACCCCCGCCCCCACTGGCCTCAGCCTTCCGCTTGCTGCTAACCAGGGTGAGGCTCTTGGCCTTTGTATTTACTCAGCCCTTATCTGGCCTTGGTTCTTCTAGGCATGTCCTGGGCCAACCGTGTGTCTAGCCTTCCTTCCCTCAGTGTTGTTTCTCTTGCCAGTATCTCTAGTATATGTCGCCACTTTTTCTTTCTCCTGGACTTTCTCATGCAGCCTTTAGGTCTCTTGTTCCTTGTTTACCCTCCTCTCAATGTAGCTTCCTCTTGCAGTGCCGCCGTCCATGGTGAACAACACAGGCGTGGTAAAGATTGTAGTAAGACAGGCTCCTCGGGATGGACTGACTCCTGTTCCACCATTGGCACCAGCACCCCGGCCTTCAAATCCTGGGCTTCCAGCTGTGTTGACATCACGCCCTCCATTGACCCCTAGCCGTCTAACCACACCTACTCTGGGTACTACTCGTACGTCCACACCAACACCCACTCTAGTGAGGCCCCTCCTCAAGCTAGTCCACAGCCCTGAAGTCAGCGGTAAGTTCATAACTGCTGAGGCCAGAAATTTTTATATTTATGGTTGTGAGCCTAGCCTTTAACGGCTGAGCCATCTCTCCAGCCCGAAATTTTTTTATTAGAAATGAATGAGACATTGGTAGCTCTGAAGGTTTATTAGTCACCAAGCTACCCTATTCTTTAAATTTTGACCTTGTGTTGTGGGTCTGAAGGGTTCCTGGGGAGTTGGTGAAGCCTGTGGATTAGTAGAAGAGTTGGGACAGTCAGTGACAGGAGCAGAACAATAATTCTTGTTGAAGCTAACTTGTCCTCTGTGTCTCCACAGCTTCTGCACCCGGAACTGCTCCCATGACCATCTCTTCTTCTCTGCAAATGCCATCCTCCCTCCCTGGGCCAGCCTCTTCGCCAATGACAATTCCTAGTTCTTCTCCCCTTTCTAGTCCTGTTTCCTCTACAGTCTCCATCCCCATGTCATCGTCACTTCCCATCTCAGTCCCTACCACACTTCCTGCCCCACCCTCTGCTCCACTAACCATTCCCATCACAGCCTCCTTGCCTGTTTCCGATTTAGGTCCAGCTCTGTTGACCAGTGTGGCTCCAGCACTGGCTGTTGTCACAGCAGCCTCTGGACCACCTTTGGCATCAGCTGGGGTTTCCCCATCTGTGTCAGCCTTGGCTCTAGGCTTGGCTACTACTCCAGCCCTGTCCCCACCTCAGACTTCTGGTCACTCTCTCTTGTTGGCTACCACCTCTTCACACGCTCCAGGATTGAACTCAGCTGTGGCCCCAGCATGTTCACCTGTCCTGCTGCCAGCTTCAGCTCTGACCAGTCCTTTCCCGGTATCGGCTCCAGCTCAGGCTTCCCTTCTGGCTCCAGCACCTTCCACATCTCAGGCTTTATCCACCTCTCTGACTCCTATAGCTGCTCCACAGACAGCAATCCTTGGCCCTTCTCCAACTCCTCCTCTGGCTGCGCTCTCAGTCCTGGCTCCGTCACAGACTCCGACTCCAGCTCTAATGCCATCATCAGTGCCAGGAACCGCTTTACCCTCATCATCACTGGTATCAGCTTCAACTCCTGTGTTGGCTCCCTCATCAACTCAAACTATGGTATCAGCTCCAGTTTCATCACCTCTCTCAAGCCTGGCTTCTACACAGACATTGACCCTAGCTCCAGCTCTAGCAACTCTTGGTGGATTGTCTCCATCTCAGACACATTCTTTGGGAACAGGAAGCCCCCAGGGGCCCTTTCCAACTCAGACATTGTCATTGACTCCAGCATCCTCCCTGGTACCAACGCCAGCTCAGACACTGTCTTTAGCACCAGGAGCATCACTGGGTCCAACTCAAACACTGTCTGTGACTCCAGCACCCCCTTTGGCTCCAAGTTCTCCAATAGGCCCTGCTCCAGCTCACACACTGTCTTTGGCTCCAGCATCATCATCTGCTTCACTCCTGGTCCCAACTTCAGTGCAGACTCTGACCTTGAGCCCTGCCCCAGTTTCTGTGCCCACTCTGGGTCTGTCTGCTGCCCAGACTTTAGCACTGACCCCAGCCTTAACACAGGCTTCAGCTTCCCAGGCGTCTTCCCTTGTTGTTTCGGCATCTGGTGCCGCCTCCTTACCTGTCACCATGGTAAACCGGCTGTCTGTTCCCAAGGATGAGCCTGAGACCCTGACTTTGCGATCTGGTCCTCCCAGCCCTACTCCCACTGCTACCTCGTTCAGTGGGCCCCGGCCTCGACGCCAGCCCCCACCACCACCTCGTTCCCCTTTCTATCTGGTAAGTTTTACTGCCACAAAGGAATTAGAAATTGAGTTTTCTTGTAGTATTGATGGAGGGGATGGACAGTTACAAGGCCTAGTAGTGTATCATGGGCCAAGTCACATTTGGATAGGCACATCTTTTGTGGGTTTGCATTCCAATCTGTAAAACAGAAATATTAATGTCTTATTTTCTCAGAGGATGTTTAGTTTGGGGGCTAGGAATTATACAAAATTAAATTACTTAGGGACAGAATGGTCTGAGTATTCTCTCCAGATCTTATCCTGTCTTTTTCTCCCTATCAGAGATGTTCATATAAAAAAAAATATTTTATATATATGAGTGACCTGTCTTATCTCTAAGCATATCAGAAGAAGAAATCAGATCCTATTACAGATGGTTGTGAGCCATCTGGAAGAGCAGCCAGTGCTCTTAACTGCTGAGCCATCTCTCCAGCCCCCAAAGATATTTATTCTTTGTTAAACCTTCATTAATTAGGCAGAAGTTCTACCACTGAATTATATCATCAGTGCTTGCCCTCTATTTTTTGATTGTTTGGTTGGTTGGTTGATTTTTGGTTTTTCAAGACAGAGTTTCTCTGTGTAGCCCTGACTATCCTGAACCTCACTTTGTAGACCAGGGTGGCCTCGAACTCACAGAGATCTGCCTGCTTTTGCTTCCCAAGTGCTGGGATTAATGGTATGTGCCATCACTGCCTGGTCCTTGCCCTCTCTTTTTAAAGATTTTTAAAAATTATTATTTCTGTGTATGTTCCATATCTTTCTGTTTATGTGCACGTGTGTGCAGGTGTGCTTTAGGGCCAGTAGAGGGTGTCAGGTCCCCTTGAATTGTATTATAGGCTATTGTGAGCCTTTTGACATGAATGCTAGCATATCCTTTTTCGAGACAGTTTCAGTATTAAGATCTGTAGCTAGCTGGCTATCCTGGAATGTGTGCTACAATGCTCAGCCTGATGCTGGCACTCTTTATTTAAGAATTTTTTTTTTTTTTTTTTTCGGGGGCTGGAGAGATGGCTCAGCGGTTAAGAGCACCGTCTGCTCTTCCAGAGGACCCGGGTTCGATTCCCAGCACCCACATGGCAGCTAACAACTGTCTGTAGTTCCAGTTCCAGGCAAAACACCAAGGCAAATAAATAAATAAATAAATAAATAAATAAATAAATAAATAAAAGAATTTTTTTTTTCATACCCACCCACCACTGCTTAGTCTCTGACTTCTGAGTCATTGCTCCTTCCCCATTTTATTCTCATTTCATTTTCATTCTCTCCCTTCCCCCACTTTTCTCATTAATTCTGAGGGTCTTGCTGTGTATCTGTGCTGGCCTAGAACTTACTGCATAGCCCATGTTGGCTGTAAATTTGTGATCCTTCTGCCTCAGCTTGCTTCCTGTGGTTTCTGACCTGTGCTGAAATTCCTGTTTTTGTATTTTGTCATATTGTGTTTGGTTATTTGTATGTGTTCTTAGAAGAAATATCTATTCAGATTATTTGCCATTTTAAATTACTAGAGAGGTTCTTTACCACCCTCTCCATATTTTAGGGATCAAACCCGGGCCTTCGTACTTGCTTGCTATTGAACTCCAAGAATTCTTTTTTTCTCTTTTAATGTTTTTATGTATTATTTGAGAATTTTATATATTTTATCACATATATTTTGATAACATGATGGTACACACCTTAAACCCAGGACTAGGGATGCAGAGGCAGGCAGATTGTTTGAATTCAAGGCCAGCCTGGTTTACAGATACAGTTTCAGGACAGTTAGGGCAACAGTCTTGGGGGGGAAACAATTGGATCATGTTATTTACCCTCCCCCCAACTCCTCCCAGATTCTCTCGACCTTCCTACCCACCCACCTTCGTTGCTTTTTCTCTCTGTTAAAACTGCTAACAACCCACCACTACCATCACACAAACACACACACCCCAAAAACAAAAACATGGAGTCTGGTTTGTGTTGACCAACTACTCCTGAGCTTGGGGCCTGCCATGAGGTGGTTGATATCACTCTGTTGAAAAGAACTGCTGGCTTTACTCTGCCTCCCAAGTGCTGGGATTAAAAGTGTGAACCACCAACACCAGTCAAGAATAATAGCTCCTTTTTTGTTTTGTTTGGTTTTTTGAGACAGGGTTTCTCTGTGTAGCCCTGGCTTACCTGGAACTCGCTGTGTAGATCAAGCTGGCCTTGAACTCACAGAGATCCACCTCTCTCTGTCTCCCAAGTGCTGGGATCAAAGGTGTGCATCCCTGCCACCCAGCAAGAATAGCTTCTTTTTTTTTTTTTTTTTTTTTTTTTTTTTTTTTTTTTTTTTTTTTTTTTTTTTTTTTTT
>PVIH01006771.1:0-24628 GCA_004025045.1 Sigmodon hispidus | reverse complement strand
CATGTGGGTGCTGGGAATCGAACCCGGGTCCTCTGGAAGAGCAGACGGTGCTCTTAACCGGTGAGCCATCTCTCCAGCCCCAAGAATAGCTTCTTGACTTGGGATGGGTTTCCTTTTCCTCCCCCAGAACAGCTAGCTAGGTTCCAGTTTTGTTTCCCTCTTTTCTATGCCAGGGTTGAAACACAAGACTTTGAGCTTGGTAAGCAATAGTCTTATCAAAGAACTGTCGCCAGTCATAACATACATTTATTGAGAACCTACTTTTGTGTCATATACTCGGAAGTACAGTGAGCAAGGTCAAATATTAGTCTTGTTTATGTAAAGTTTGCAGTTCGGTGAATCAAAGACAAAGTAATTACATAAAACTGTAAGCACAGTGAATGTTTTTACAAAGGGTGCCTCAGGCAAACAAGGTGAAACAGCAACACATCTTTACATAGTTACTAACCGATTATTCTGCAACACAAACTGGTACAACACATCTTTACATAATGAAACCGTCTATTTCACAACAGTCCCCTTCTTTCTTTATGTTTATGTCTTTTGTGTTTTATTTTTGGTGGCCCACTGAGTTTAATTTGGCTCACTTACAAGAGCAAGTTTGGGGTAGTTATTAAAGTGCAGCTATCCTACTGTTCCAGTGGTGGAATGTTGATTAGTTCATCTTGTATAGGTTAGGGTTAGGGTTAGGGTTAGGGTTAGGGTTAGGGTTAGCTGCTGTGAGGTCAAGGCTGTAACAGTTACGTCATACCCACCAAAAGACATCATTCTGTAGTGCTCTCCCTTGTTACCCAGTCCTTACATCCTCCCGATCACTGAATGCTTCTGAGCTTTGGAAGAAGGGATACAGATGACCTGTTAGGGCTGAGCACGAACAGTGACTTCATTTCAGCATGGTGACCAGTTACTGCCCCTGCAAATAGGACCTTCTCTGCTCCAAGGTGAGAGTAGTGCTGATCTGAGTACAGTGTTCTAAACAGAAAGGGTTAGGATGCAGCTTTGGCACTGTGAACTCAGGTAGTCAGGCTGTGTGCAGAACGTTTACCCACTGAGCCATTTTACCAGCCCAGCCATGGACTTTTGGGCAAGTTTGAAGTACCAGCCTCCTTCCTGTGGAAGATGCCTCAAACCCAAGCAGAAAACAATTGGATACCTTCATAACATGCATGCCACTGTTAAACTAATGGGCACATCTTGCCTAGCATGTTGGTGATGTAACTTGTAGGGTTCACAGCCAGAAAAGGCCATTGCTGTCTTTACTCCCCCAGTAGGTAGCTTGTTGAACATTTTGTGATACTATGACTGCTGGGTCCTACCCAAAATGTGTGCCGCCTGCTTTAATAGGGTTTTATCATCTCAGTCTCATGGGAAACTAAGAGCAATGGACATAGCCTGTGTTTGGGAGCATTCTTGGGGCCTCCCTGACCAACAATTCATAACTAGATATGAATTGGCATCTGGGTTTCATTTGAAAACCTATGGCTTGGGGCTGGAGAGATGGCTCACCGGTTAAGAACACCGTCTGCTCTTCCAGAGGACTGGGGTTCGATTCCCAGCACCCACATGGCAGCTAACAGCTGTCTGTAGTTCCAGTTCCAGGCAAACACCAAGGCAAATAAATAAATAAATAAATAAATAAAGTTTTTTTTTTAAAAAAAAAAAAGAAAGAAAGAAAAAGAAAACCTATGGCTTTTAGGAATAGCCTTATTCACCCATGCAAGTTATCTGCTTATGTCTTCTTTGTCCTTTTTTTATTATGTGTGTGTGTGAGAGAGCTGGAGAATTGACCCAGGGATTAAGAGTGCTTGTTCTTATAGAGTATTGAAGTTCCCAGCATCTACTTGGTGATTTACGACCATCCATAACTCCACTTCCAGGGGATGCCTCTTCTGGCCTCTAGGCCACCACATGCCTGTGGTGCATAGATGCATGGCATGCAAAGCACCCACACACAAAATAATGAATTAAAATTATGTGTTTGAATGCTTGAGGGGGAAAGAGAGTTTAGAAAAGGCACCTAGTGTCCTCAACCATTGTTCACTGATTTGAAATCTGGTGTTTACATTTTCTTGGCTAGCCTGGAATCAACAAAGCTCATGATTCTCCTGTCTGTCCCCTTCAGTGCTGTGACCACAGGCATTTGTGAGAATGACCAGGGTGTTACTTGCGTACTGGGATCCAGATTCAAGCACTCAGGATTGTAGAGTGGATACTCTTAAGTGCTAGGTCATTTTTCTTACCCCTTTAATTATACACACACACACACACACTCCTTTTGTTGTTGTTTTATTTTGAAATAGGGTCTCTTTATGTAGCCATGGCTGTTCTAGAACTTACTATGTAGAGTCAGCTGGCCTGGCATATATGCCCTAAATATTTTTAAATTAGCTTACAAATTTCTTTATGATTTCTTCATCTTCTTTAGTTTTGGTTAGTTCTCCTCTCCTTATCCTCTGTTCTCCCCCATTCCCCGCCCACATCCCTTTCCATACTTGATAGTCTCTCATAATACAGTGGTTTTCGGCCTTCCTTATGCTTTGACCGTTTAATACAGTGTTCCTGTAGTGACTCCCCCCACCATAACTAATTGTGCTGCTGCTGTGAATCATAATGTAAAGTATCAGATATGCAGGATACCTGGTATGCCACCCCTGTGAAGGGTTCATGACACACATTGTGAACCACTGCTCTGATGCCATGCATTCTGTCCTCCTTATAGCTTCCTGGTGTCTACAGACACTCCAAGTTAAGCTCAAATTTAAAATTTCAAAACTAGGGTGCACGTATGATAGAGAACATGTAACATCTTTCTGAGACTGTGTTACCTCACTCGGTGTATTTCTAGTGCCATGTATTTTCCTGCTGATTTCAGAACCTGACTTTACTTTATAGATGGAAAAACCCAGTTGTTCGTATATACCACATTAAATTTTATTTTTGTATTAGTGATTAAGCTCATCTATTTAGAAGTAAAACGATCAGAGCAATATCAGATGTCTGACTCCACTTAAATCTACTATATGTCTTGCCATTATAAGGATTGTAGAATTACAGAATTTGAAATATCTGTCAATCTTTTTTAGAATGTATCTTCAGTTCCTTGTATGATTCTTGAAAGAATTCACTGATTAAGTTATGCATTTAAAAAAAATGTGCTATCCTAAATATTTAGTGTGTGTTTGTGAATGCTAAGTGCTAAAAATATATATATATTTATGTGGGAGTGGGGGGGTGGTGGTTTGTCTTGTCGGAACATAGGAATATTTTTTTTTTTTTTTTTTTTTAAACTTTATTTATTTATTATTTATTTATTTATTTATTTATTTGCCTTGGTGTTTTGCCTGGAACTGGAACTACAGACAGTTGTTAGCTGCCATGTGGGTGCTGGGAATCGAACCAGGGTCCTCTGGAAGAGCAGACGGTGCTCTTAACCGCTGAGCCATCTCTCCAGCCCCGGAATATTTTGATATATGAATAATTGGAGCTGTATAACTTTAAATACTAATTTACACAAATAGTATATTTTAGAAATATTCTATAATATTTGTAGACAGTTTTGGTTTGGATTTAATTTATCTTATACTTCCAGTTGGAGTGTTAACTTTTTATTATATTCCCTACTGATTATATTTGTTGAGGTAAACATTACATACATACAAGAAAAATAGCCTTTTATTTGCACAGTGGATGATTTGACTAGTTGTCATTGTCCACCAGTTTTCCCATTTTGGACATATATTTGTCTATCTACAAGTTACTATTAATGACTACTGTGTAGTTTCTAACCTAACATTATGAACTTTATTTCACAGTGACAGAACATGAAAATGAACTGTTATAGATGAATTATGTAAGAAAAAAATAAAAATACACATTTATAGTAAGTCTTAAAAAAACATGAAACCAGAGTACAGAAAATTATGTTTATCAAAAATCATAATAGTTTAAGTTATTGCCTAAGTAAAGCATGAGGCATTGAGAATTTTCTTTGCTTTTTTTCACTCTTTCCTCCACCATCATACAGAAAGGTTTTAGTTTCTAATTAGAAGGCCCTTCCTTAGCTGAGCAGTGATGGCTCAATCTTTGATTCTAGCACAAGGAGACAGAGGCTCTGAGTGGCCTGATCTTGACAAATGGAGTTTCAGGGTGGTGACCACACTACACAGAAAAACCTTGACTCAAAAGGAAAAAAAAAAAACCCAAATAAACAAAAAACACCCTCCTTATGCTTTCCTTTCTTCAACTCCCACCCCATTTGCTCTTTGTTTTGTTTTTGAGACCACACCCCCTCCACATTGCTGGATTAAAGGCAGCACACCTGGCTCAGTGTCTTCTGATTTTTAAATTGCATTTATTTATTTGTGCTTGTGTGTGCACACACATGCAAGTTACATGTCCTGAAGCTGAATGCTACTTAAGAAAATTACCACAAATCAGCCATGCTCTAAATTGTTGGGTCTATGGGTCTTCATTTTGATGTTTAGGAATTGTGCTTTAATAAGCAGTCTAAGGGAAGATTGAATTTTCTCTTGTATAGGCTGATTTCATTTAAACTGTGTAATGACAGCAGTTTTCATTGACAAATTTTGTAAATGATAAAGCACATGTTATCTGCCTTACATCTTATTACTTCATACTCCAACTATAAGAATCTAGGTTTTTAGCTGGGTGATGGTGGCACATGCCTTTAATCCCAGCACTTAGGAGGCAGAGGTAAACAGATCTCTGTGAGTTTGAGGCCAGCCTGGTTTATAGAGCAAGTTCCAGGACAGGCTTCAAAACTACACAGGGAAATTCTGTCTTGAAAAACAGCAAAGAACAAAATCCAAAAATCTAGGTTCTTACGAAGTTTTGTTGCAGACTCTTGAGTACAACAATTTTTTTTTTCCTTTCTTTCATTTTTAGGATTCTCTGGAAGAAAAGCGGAAGCAGCAGCGATCTGAACGCCTGGAACGGATTTTTCAGCTTAGTGAGGCTCATGGGGCCCTGGCACCCATATATGGGACTGAAGTTCTGGATTTTTGTACTTTGCCCCAACCTGTTGCCAGTCCCATCAGCCCTCATTCTCCTGGCCCCAGCCACCCCATCTTTTGGACTTATACTGAGGCTGCCCATCAGGCTGTACTGTTTCCCCAGCAGCGACTAGACCAGCTGTCAGAAATCATTGAGAGGTTGGCAGGGCTAAGTGATGATGGGGAGTGGGTCTTGGGTCTTCAATGGATATAGTTCTTAAGGCTAATGAAAATGCTAACTTTTGTGATATTTTAGGGTCAGGTCTTTCACATTGTTTGGTTTCTTTTTTTCACAGGTTCATCTTTGTCATGCCTCCTGTGGAGGCACCTCCCCCTTCCCTGCATGCCTGCCACCCACCTCCTTGGATGGCCCCTCATCAGGCAGCCTTTCAGGAGCAATTGGCCTGTGAGCTCTGGCCCCGAGCCCGCCCTTTGCACCGTATTGTATGTAATATGCGTACCCAGTTCCCTGACTTGAGACTCATCCAGTATGATTGTGGTGAGTTCTTGGCTGTTGCAGGACCCTAAATATTTTCTTTGTTTTGTTTTGTTTGAGACAATGTCTCATGTATCCCAAGATGGCCTGTGATTTGCTTATGGAGCAGAGGATGACCTTGAATTTCTGCATACCCAGATTATTCTGCACTCTTAGTGTCAAGACTATTTACATCAAAGAGATACAACATAGAGGTAGCATTTTGGTAGCTTTTATGGAAGTTAAGTATATGTGATGTTAATTGATTTATTTTTTTAGTGGTTATAATGACATCTGTCTTTTTTTTTTTTTTTTTTTTTTTTAAACTTTATTTATTTATTTATTTGCCTTGGTGTTTGCCTGGAACTGGAACTACAGACAGTTGTGAGCTGCCATGTGGGTGCTGGGAATCGAACCCGGATCCTCTGGAAGAGCAGACGGTGCTCTTAACCACTGAGCCATCTCTCCAGCCCCGACATCTGTCATTTTACTTTTTATTTGGGATAATGAGTGAGACCAGCATAGCCTAGAGTGTGGAAGTACACGTTTAATCCCAGCAGAGGCAGGCAAATCTCAGAGTTCAAGGTCACCCTGATTTATGGAGTAGGTTCCAAGACAGTAAATACAGCACAGAGAAACCTTATCTTGAAAAGAACCACAAGTTATGGGGAAAGGCAGCTGTGTGGGGTGGTGCACACCTATAATCCTAAGCATTCAGGACCAAGAGACAGGAAAACTGCTGCAAGTTCAGGAGTAGTATGGGCTATAGATCAAGTTTCAGGCCATCAAGGGCTATAACCCTGTTAAAAAGGTGCGGGAGTTGGGTAGTGTGGTTGTGCACTCCTTTAATCCCAGCACTCAGAAGGCAGAAGAAGGCAGTGTGCTCTAGAGTGAAGGCTACACAGAAAAACCTGCCCCCTCCCCCAAAAAAAATGTTCATGGGAAATGGTTTGTGGTGACATTAGACTGCACAGTTACAAACAAAACCCTTATATTTAATATAATGCATTTGGCTGAAAGAAACAAAATCAAGTGACTTAAACCACAAGAACATTTATTGTTTACATAAGAACAAATTGCAGGGGCTAGAGAGATGATGTCTCAGTGGTTAAGAGAGCATGGCTGTTCTTCCACAGGTAGCTTACAGTCATTTACAGTGAGATCTAGTGCCCTCTTCTGGCCTGAAGGCATAATGCAGGCAAAACACTGTATACGTAATAATAAATAGAAATTCTGAGTCTGCAAGGTGGCACATGCCTTTAATCCCAGATCTTTGGAGGCAGAGGCAGTCAGGTCTCTGTGAGTTCCAAGACAGCCAAAGTTGTTAAATGGAGAAACCTTGTCTAGGAAAAACCAAACCAATTTATTCTCCTCATTATTTTGCATGGTATTACAATGACTTCCAAAGCTCTACCAATTTTCTAAATGTCCTAGAATGTGAGAAAAGATGAATTTTTACTCATGTTTTCTGTTTTTATTTTTTGTTTTTTTAGTTTTTGTTTTGTTTTTAAAGCTTTTAACTAGGGTTGGTAGTTTGGTGCTTATAATCCAAGACTCTGAAAAGCTTGAGCAGGAATATAAATTTGAGGTCTCATCTACATAAGACCTGGTCTGGGTGTGGGGGATTTTCTTGTGGTATATGACATGTCAGTGCATACATGTATATGTTAGTGTATGTACTTGTTTTTAGTGTGGAGGCCAGAAGATAATACCAAATTTTTTTCTCTACCACTTTCTACCTTTTTTAAAAAATTGATTAAATTTTTTTTGACAGATAGATAGATAGATAGAGGTTTGTGTATACATATCATTCTGATTACTCTCATACTTTATTTCCCCTCTCACTCTTTACTTTCTTTTCTTTTTTCTTTTTTTTTAAGTTTCTCAAGACAGAGTTTCCCTGTGAAACCACCTTAGCTGTCCTGGAACTTTCTCTGTAGATGAGACTGGCCTGAATTCCTTAAAAGATCTGCCTGCTTCTGCCTCCCAGGATTAAAGGCTTGTGCCACACTGCCTGATCCACTTTATTTCTGAATTGATACTGAGTCTCCTGTTAAACCTGAAGCCCTCTGTTTCAGCCAAACAGACTAGCCATCAATCCCAAGCCCAGCTTTTACATGGATGTAGAGATTCAGACTGAGGCACTCAGGCTTGCATAGCAAATAGGTTAATCATTGACATCTCTGCAGCCTCCCCTCTTCCCACACCACTCCCATTTTAAATAACATCTGAAACCATAATGGGTTAATTGCAAGTCTTTTGAAATGATACTGGGCTGGAGGTTTAGCTACATGCTTTTCTAGTATGCACTAGGTTTTAATTTCAATTTCTAGCACAACCCTCACCACACACATGTATTGAAACTTGAAGCTGAAGATAAAGTAACTCTAGGTTTCAACTGAGGTTGTCCTAGGTGTCCAACACTGCCAAAAATTTTTATTACTTTGTTAGTTTTCTATGAGTATCCATATGGTATGAGGTCCAAGACAAATTGTGGAAGTTGGTTTCATATAGGTTCCAAATTAGCTCAAGTTGGCAGCAAGTTCTTGTGCTCACCGGTCTTCTTGGTATTGAATCACTAGAAATAGGAATGTGGTTTCTGTTTCTTAATTTAAAAATATTTAGGTTTACTTATTTGATATGTTTTGCCTGTATATGTATGTGTGCTACATACATGCCTGGTACCCAAGAAAGTCAGACGGTGTCAAATTCCCTGGAACTAGAGTTTTAGGTGGTTTTGATCCACTATGTGGGTCCTGGGAACCTAACCAGGTTTTTCTACAGGAGCAATAAGCACTCTTGGAATTTCTTGAGCCTCATTGTAGCTTCCACATCATTTCTTTTTTTAAGAATTCATTTATTTTATGTGTAGGAGTGACTGACTGTCTTCATGCATACCAGAAGGAAAAATCAGATCCCATGACAAATGATTGTGAGCCACCATGTAGATGCTGGGAATTGAACTCAGGACTTCTGGAAGAGCAGCCAGTGCTCTTAACCTCTGAGCCATTTCTCTAGCTCTCTGCTAATTCATGTGTTGGAACATTAAACTACATAACCTCTTAAGATCCAGCCTGTGCCCAGCATTAGGGAGGCAGAAGCAGGTTAATTTCTATGAGTTTGAGGCCCACCTGGTCTATAGAGTGATTTTCAGGACAGCCAGAGAAACCCTATCTCAAAACAAAACAAAAAAAAGAAAGGGTAGTAAATGGAGAGTTAAATGTTTTTTGTTCAGTCGACTAGTTGAAACCTTTCATAATGTCTTGATTACCCTTCTACCGTAGCTTTCTAGTATTATTTTCTCTATACCATCTTGTAGCTAACTACTTGTACTTCTTTATATTTCTTCAGGAAAGTTGCAAACATTGGCAGTGCTGTTGCGGCAGCTCAAAGCGGAGGGCCACCGGGTGCTCATTTTCACCCAGATGACCCGAATGCTGGATGTACTAGAGCAGTTTCTCACTTACCATGGTCACCTATATTTGCGTCTGGATGGGTCTACTAGAGTTGAGCAGAGACAGGTAACTTAGGCATCCTAGAGACTGTCTAGAGACTCCCCTCAGCTTCTGTTTCTTTTTATCAAGCTTTCAATGTAGAGAAGGGACCTTAAAATTTTTAAAGCTTTTGATTTGTTTTGGGAATCAGTCTCCAAATACCATCTTTTTTCCTTTCCTTTTTTTAGGCCTTGATGGAACGGTTCAATGCAGACAAACGCATATTCTGCTTCATCCTTTCAACTCGAAGTGGGGGTGTAGGTGTAAACCTGACAGGAGCAGACACTGTTGTTTTTTATGACAGTGACTGGAATCCCACCATGGATGCTCAGGCCCAAGATCGCTGTCATCGAATTGGTCAGACTCGGGATGTCCATATCTATAGGTATTCCTGGTCTTAACTTCACCTTACTTCCTCTTTATGTACAGAGAGTATCTTATATCTTAATAAATTTGACTATTTACACTTCACATTCATTTCCTAGGCTTATCAGTGAACGGACAGTAGAGGAAAACATTCTAAAGAAGGCAAATCAGAAGAGAATGTTGGGAGATATGGCCATTGAGGGAGGCAACTTCACTACAGCCTATTTTAAACAGGTACAAAATAAGCCCTTCAGTCCAGACAGAAGGGCACTATTTTCTTGAAGGAGTTTCCCTGTTTGCCTAGGCAGCTGTTGCTTGGACCTCCACAGATCTCTCTCTGAATCTTCAATACCTCCATACCTCAAAGTTTTTGTATAGAAATAATATTCCATTGGCTGACGTCTTCACTTCTGTTACATCCAATAGCAGACCATCCGAGAGCTGTTTGACATGCCTCTGGAAGAGCCGCCTGGTTCGTCTGCATCTTCTGTTCCTGAGGAGGAGGAGGAGGCTGTGGCCAGCAAGCAGACTCATATTTTGGAGCAGGTAACAAAATAGGGGTCAATCATAAAATAGCACTGCTGCTTACATATATGTTCCCTTTCATTTATATTTGAATGTTTTCAGAGGAAAGTACGGTTTCTACTGGTTCCAGTGGGGTTTTTGTTGTTATGTTTTCAAGATTAATATGATTATATCCTTTCCTCCCTTCAAGCCCTACCTTTACTTGCTATCTTTCAAATTCATGGCCTCTTTCTTTTCCCACTATTTCTTGTTTCATTCCTCCCTCCCTCCCACATAAGTTTTCAAAGCTGACCATTTAGTATTAGGTAACTAATTGGTGTGGTTGCTCTTCCTGGGGAAGACTATTCCTCTTGCTCTCATCATTCCTTAATTAATTGTTTATAACCCTTTGTGTAGGATTGGGGTCTCAGAGTCTTTCCCCATCACTTTGGAACATCTATTGTTGTTGCCCTTGCTCAGCTCATGTTTAGGCAGCCATGTTGGTGAGACTTTATGGTTGTAGCTTCTGACACTACTGAAAAACACAATCTCACAACAAAATGCCTAACCTCTCTAGCTTTTATAGTCTTTCTGCCCCCTCTTTCTAAATGTCCCCTCAGCCTTAGGTGCGGGAGTTATTTTGTGGATGTATCTGTTGGGACAGGGATCCAAGACTCTGCATTTTGATTGGTTATGATTTTCTGTAGAGATGTTGGGTTTCGTGTGGTGGGGTTTTTTGTTTTGTTTGTTGTTGTGGGGTGGGGGTAATTTGTTTTGGTTTTTCTGTATGCCAGAGCACATTCATACAGAGACACAAAGCAATATAATTTTGTGGAAGCCAGAGGATAACTTGTAGTAGTTGGTTATCTCCTCACTGTACATTCGAGGAATTAAAGGAAACATCTTTACCTGCTTTGGAGTTATCTTCCCAGCCCAGATTTTTTTGTTCATTTTGAGACAGAATCTACTTCCTGGAGTAAAGAACAGGCTAAAATACAGCCCAAGGGCTTCAAAAAGAAGCTAGAACCATGGATGATCTATGTGTGTCTGAGTCCAGCCTGGTCTACAGTTACAGAGAGACCTGTTTCAAAGTGAGGACAGTGGGTCTAGGGTCCAGCCGTTACAAACACGTACTGCTCTTCCAGAAGACCTAGGTTCTATTCCCAGTTCCCACAGGCTGGCTCACAATTATCTGTAATTCTAGTTCCAGGGAATCCAGTACCCTTCCCTGACCTCTTAAGGCATGAGGCGCACAAACATACGTGCAGGGAACCACTCCTACATGTACAGTAGTACATACATCTAAAAAGACTGATTCTTGGGCCTTCTTTTTTAAACCTACCAAACTTTAATTCTTAAGTGTTGTATCTAAGCATTTATCTGTTGTATTTTTTCAGAACCACCTTTAAGTGATCATAAGGGGAAGGGTTTTGCTTGAGGTAAATGTGCTCAGATCTGATTGGATATTGTCTCTGGACTCGGCACCTTGAGTGTACTTCACTTATCTAACCCAGAGTGGCCACTGAATGAATTCCCATGTTTACTAATAGGGTCAAGAATAAAGGTGTTGCTCATTTCCTTTTTAGTGAAGATAATTTCTTATTGCTGAGCATGTGCTCTAGACATTTTAAAAAAATATTTATTTATTATTGTTAGGGGTGGGTTAGGGTTAGGTACAGCTTACATGTGTCTGTCAGAGGACAACTTTGTAGGAGCAAGACCTTGTCATAAATAAATAAAATGTAATTGCAAGATATAAATAACTTTGTTTTGAGACAGGGTCTTGTCATGTGTCTCTGGGTTGCCTAAAACATTTTATGTAAAACAGGCTAACTTCAATCTTGGACAATCCTATTTGTGCCTCCTGAGGGCTGAGATTATGTATGGGCATGTATCTGCAACACACCTTAAGAGTTTTTGGTTTTCTTGTTTTGTTTAAAGAATCTTTTTATTTTTTAATTATGCATGTGTTGTGTCTCTGTGTAGGTATTTGCACATGAATGGGAGGGCAAGGGTTAGATTTCCCCTGCAGCTAGAATTGAGCCACTTGATAGGTCTTCTGCAAAAGTGGTAGGCTTGTAGTGCTGAGGCATCTCTTCAGCTCCCATGCATGTGGAGGTCAGAGAACAACTTTCTAGACTCCATCTCCTTCCCCTATAGATTCTGAGGATCAAAGACTATCAAGCTTGCTAGGAAGTGCTAGGTTCAAAGTTCTTAAACTTCTTTATTTGTGTGTTTTGTTTTGCTTCTGTGCACCTTGAAGGCACTGTGTCGGGCAGAAGATGAAGAAGATATTCGTGCAGCCACCCAGGCCAAAGCTGAACAAGTGGCTGAGCTTGCAGAGTTTAATGAGAATGATGGGTTTGCTGCTGGTGATGGAGAGGAAGCCAGTCGGCCAGGGGCTGAGGAAGAGGAGATGTCCAGGGCTGAACAGGAAATTGCTGCCCTGGTAGAACAGGTCAGTGTTGGATCTTCTACCACTTCTCTTCATCTGTCATAACTTAGGCCAAGACTCAGATTGTTTATGCTTTGTTTTGTTTTTCCTGTCCTCCCTGGTGATAATAAATAATGGTGATAGGCCCTGAGCCTTTATCAACTTACTCTTCCTACAGCTGACTCCCATTGAGCGCTATGCCATGAAGTTCCTAGAAGCCTCTTTGGAGGAAGTGAGTCGAGAGGAGCTCAAGCAGGCAGAAGTAAGTCTTGCTGGGAATGAGGTAGTGGGAAGGAAGCTGCTTGTCTCTGCTGTGCCTTGCTTTGCTTGGCCTCTTGCTGATCACATTGGGTCGTGTTGTTGGCAGGAACAAGTGGAAGCTGCCCGGAAAGATCTGGATCAAGCCAAGGAGGAGGTGTTTCGATTGCCCCATGAGGAAGAGGAAGGGCCCGGGGCTGGGGATGAGATGTCTTGTGGGACTAGTGGAGGCAGCCACCGGCGCAGTAAGAAAGTCAAGGCTCCTGAGAGGTTGGGGACTCGTGTCAGTGAGCGTCTTCGTGGAGCTCGGGCTGAGACTCAAGGAGCAAACCACACTCCAGTCACATCTTCCCATCCTACCTGCAATACCGTCATGCCTCCCCATTGCAGCCCTGTGAGAGAGCGACTTCCCAGGCCAGTGCCTAGGCCTCGACCTGCTCCTGCTGCTCCTGCTCCTGCTCCTGCTGTACCGTGTGCCACAGCTCCCATCCCCATTTCAGACCCAAATCCAACAGCCATTCTTCCTGTCCATAGCCTGCCTACTCCTACACCTGTGCTTCAGCTTCCTCCGGCTTGTTCTTCTACTTGCATCCCTCCTTCTACCATGTGTACCCCCTCACTAGCTCAAACCTCTCATTCGACCCCTTCACCAGCCCTGCTTGATTCCCTTCCTGTTCCCATCTCTCCCGCGGTTACCAACCGTCCCTTGGACTCAGAAGAAGTACAGCTGTGTACGGGAGAGATGGTACCTACAGAGTCTCTAGAGCTGCCTGCAACCACCAGTTCTGAAGCTTCCCCGGTTAGTCTTGTGCCTCCAAAGGAGCTCTTGTCAGGGGCTATTGATACTCTGCCTGAGTCAGAGAAGAAGAATCTTCTAACTCCTGTATCCAGTTCAACCCTGGAGGCTGACAGCATCCCCAATGGTCAGGAGCAGGAGGTGACAGGTCCTGTGGAGGGGACCAGTCCCACACTACTACCTGGTGGTAAGGAGTTGACCATGAATCTGAATGAGAGCAATGGGCTGGAGCTCCCATCCTCAGCAACATCTGATGAGCCACTTCAGGAGGTTTTGGAGGCTCACAGGAACTTGGAAGAAACAGTAGAGGTTCAGATCCCAATCTCCAATCCAGAAAAGCCACAAGAACTTGTTAGAGCTGAGGTTACAGCCCCATCAACCTCATCTTCATCCACTTCCTCTCCTGAGGGTCCCTCGCCTGCCCGTCCCCCACGGCGTCGCACCAGTGCTGATGTAGAAATCAGGGGTCAGGGGTCTGGACGAGCAGGACAGCCCCCAGGTCCCAAAGTTCTTCGGAAGCTGCCAGGACGGCTTATAACTGTGGTGGAGGAAAAAGAACTTGTGAGGCGACGTCGACATCGGGGAACTGCCAGCACTCTAGTACCTGGGGTATCTGAAGCTAGCACCAGTCCAGGAAGCCCATCAACGCACAGCATGTCAGGGCCAGAATCCTCACCTCCCAGCAGTGGGCCCTGTGAAGCTGCTCCTTCATCCTCACTGTCCACCCCAACCCAGCATCCCTTTATACCTTGTCGTCATATTGAATTGGGTATGACTGGTGGGGGCAGCCCAGAGAATGGAGAAGGAGCAGAGCTTGCCATCACTCCACCTGCTGTGAAGCGTCGGAGGGGGAGACCCCCCAAGAAGAACAGGTCTCCAGCAGATGTTGGCAGAGGGGTGGATGAGACACCCTCTTCCATCTCTAAGGGGAAAACCAATGGGGTTGACCCAGTTCCTGGGCCTGAGACAGTAACTGTTGCAGAGCCTGCCCTCAGACCTCAGTTTGTTCCTGGGCCCCAGCCTCTTGGACCTGAACCAGCTCACAGACCAGAGCCCATCTTCTCGCCTGTGGAGAAAAGACGACGTGGGCGTCCCCCTAAAGCAAGGGATTTGCCCATTCCTGGGACCATATCCTCTCCAGGGGATGGCAATCTAGAGAGCCGGACACAGCCACTCCCTTTTTCAGCACCCCTGACACCACTCCTAGCCTGTCCCACTGCTGTCACCAACACTGTCACCACTGTCACTATTTCAACATCCCCACCTAAGCGGAAGCGGGGCCGACCTCCCAAAAATCCACCGTCACCTCGGCCTAGCCAACTCCCTGTCTTGGACACCGACAGCCCTTCTGTCCTTGAGAGTTGTGGATTAGGAGTGCAGCGGCAACCCCTGGGCCAGGTGGAAAGTGAAGGCAGTTCCTCTGATGAGGATGGAAGCCGCCCTCTCACCCGCCTGGCTCGCCTGCGGCTTGAAGCAGAGGGGATGCGGGGACGAAAGAGTGAAGGGTCCATGGTGATGGCTGTAATTCAGGATGACCTGGATTTAGCAGACAGTGGGCCAAGTGGGTTAGAACTGACACCACCAGTGGTCTCATTAACTCCCAAATTTCGCTCAACCCGCCTGCGCCCAGGGTCTCTAGTTCCCCCACTAGAAACTGAAAAAATGCCTCGAAAAAGGTCAGGGGCTCCAGTTGGGAGTTCTGGGATGACAAAGAGGGGTCGCTTGCAGCCCCCAAGCCCCCTGGGGCCTGAGGGTTCAATAGAGGAGTCAGAGGCAGAAGCCTCAGGTGACGAGGAGGAAGGAGATGGAACCCCACGCCGCCGAACTGGTCCCCGCAGGCTCGTTGGGACCACCAACCAAGGGGACCAGCGTATCCTGCGTAGTAGTGCTCCTCCCCACCTATCTATTCCTACTGTTAGTCACAGAGGTCGAAAGGCCAAGACGTGAGTGGGTAGGTCCTTCACCGAGGTATCCCACCATGGTCGCTTCCCCACGCCCAGGCCTGACTCTGTTAACCACTACTTGAAGTCTGAGGGGAATAGCCTCCAGGGAGACATATGGGGCTGTCTCCCTTTCCACCAAAGTAGGGGATAGATAACTGGTTGTCATGGAAATGGGGCTCATCGCAACCCCCTTCTCTCCTACCCTACATGGCTGGGCAGTGTTAAGGGTGGCAAGATAGTTTCTGTCCCCACCCCCTTGTACTTGATTCCCCAGCTGTCTTTCACAGCCTCAAACCCTTTGGGAAAAGGGGGAGGGGCTTTTCTTCAATGAGGTGGGTGGGTTTGGTTTTTTTTTTTTTTTTTTTTTAAGAAAAAAAAAAAAGAAAACATAATAAACTTAGTTTCTGTACAAGCATCCGTGTAAGGAGGCTTCTGATTTTCTGGTCTGGTGGAGGGTTGGGTGGGAACTTGGACATAATTTTTCACCTCCCTCTCACATTGACCCCATACCTGATGTCTAATCCCAGACTGTATACTTTTAAAGCAGAACTTCCTCTCTCAGTCAAGAAAAGGGGAGATTGGCAAATGTGATCTAGTAGGCTGTGTAGTCAGACCACCCAGACCCTCTTTTCTCCAACTCTTGAACTTTCCCTCGGCTCTCCAGTACCCTGGAGTTGAACCTCCTTGCTCAGGTGCGTCCTCACACTCCTTTCTTCAGAAGGCAGGCATCCTCCATTTGCTTCATGCCTTGGCCCTCCTCTGCTCTCTACCTAGCCAAACTGGTTTGAGTTGGCCATGCCCCTTCCCAGCTCCCTGGGCTCTTCACATGGTGGCTGGCCCCACAACTCTACCTTGGCTTGGCTTGGAGCCATGAGTCAGCTTCATCTCCACCCAAGCCAAGTCAAACCTGAGGCAGGAGCCGAAACTCACAGTCCCTCAAAGCCTATAGCCAGGTAAGAATCTATGTTCATGTGTATAGTTTCCGACCTTAACCCCCCAGGACCCTCTCCAAGGGCCCCTCTCATTTGCTGGCACTTCAGTTCTTGCCTCAATGCCATTGCCACACATGTTTTTGCTTTCTCACCCCTCTCTTTCTGCATCTTGTTTACTTGTGCTTAGGGAACCACAGGGGTTCGTTTGTCCAAACTGTAAGAGAATGCACAGAGGTTCTGAGAATGAGTAAAGATGGTACTATGCTGTTTTCTGTGAGATCATTTACACTCTACTAATCTGATTTGTGTTGTGTGAGCTGGGTTAGAATGGAAAGAGAAGATGACAAGAAGTCATTAACAATGATATGTTCAGGCTTTGGGGTTTTTTGGTTTTTGTTTTGAGACAGGATCTCATATATCAGGCTCTGAGCTGGCAATCCTAGTCTTGAACTCTTGACCTTTCCACTTTCACCTGTTCAGAATTGGGATTATAGGTGTCTGCCACTACTATTGGGTTAGGTGGCTTTTTGTTTTTATAAACAGCAAAAAAAGGACTATATGGTTTAACCTTTCCTTCATCCCAGAACTGTTTTCATGCTAGGCATGCTGTCACATGCCTTTTATCCCAGTACTAAGGAGGCTGGGGCAGGTGGATCTCTGAATTCTAGGCCTGCCTGGTCTACATAGTGAGTACACAGAGAAACCTTGTTCAAAGAATAATTATCCCAGCACAAGGGAGTAGAAACAGGTGATCTGAATTTGAGGCCAGCCTTGTCTACATAATGAGTACCAAGCCAGCCAGGGAGAGCTACATAGTGAAACCCAAAACAAAATAAGGCACTTACTCATAAGGTTTTGTGGTTCTATATCCTGTTTCTCAGTGTGCATGTCAGTTTGCTTCTCTGTATTTGTTGAAATATGAGTGTATTCATAAATGCTTGCTTTCAAAGATTCAAATCTTAAGTTGATGGAAAGGATTCTATCCATATGTTTAGTTTCCTGGCCTGAGTCACTGGAGGAATTTCCCAGTACAACAGCATTCCTAAGTATAGGGTTAGGACAGTATTGGCATGCTTTGAGAAGGGTGGAGTCACCACACCAGAGCAAGGGCTCATTTGTTGGGCTTAAAAGTACCTTGACTATATCGCCCACAGGTGATGGAGGACGAGGAAAAGGCAGCGGAGAGCTTGATGAGCAACATGGAAACTGCTCGTTCTCCATCCCCTATCCACTGCTGCTGGCTCCGCCTCCGCTACTTGGCAGCTACTAGCATTATCTGTGGCTGTTCTTGCCTGGGAATCATGGCCCTTGTGTTTGCCATCAAGGTGAGGAATAAAATTCCTATGGGCACAGGGGTGGTTATAAGAAAATGATTTTGTGTATCTGCTCTGTCTGTGGTTAATTAAACAGTTACTAACTTCCTGAAGGTTAGCCATAGGATTAGTGTCAGAATACGAATACTTTAAAAGGACCCATGTCTTGGGCAAGAGTTATAGATAGAAATAATTAGTGCAATGCAGCTCACCAATACTGTGTACAGGGGAAGCACAGGGTACTTAAGGAGCAAAGGAACAAGAAAAGTTATATTTGTGTGTGTGAGAGAGAAAATGAGACTGAATCTGTTAGAATAAATGGCTAGCAAAGCATCCAGAAGGTGAGAAGATAACGTTAGAGCTAAGGGCAGTCCTAATACAAGCAGTGAGCACAAGTGTGGGTCACAAGAAGAATGCCGAGAATTGGCACCAAAGATCTAGTTTCCTGAGGGCCTCCAATTTTTCTTTATCTCAAATGCTAGAGAGCAGTGTAAAAATTATTTCAGGGGAGCAACATGGCCAGATTTGTGGTTCAAGAAGATGTGCTCGGCCTTCTTTGAGGTTGAGTCACAAGGATCAAAACTACAGGCAGACATTTGAATAGTGAGTGATGAGAGCAATATCCAGGATCTGGAAGAAGCAGTGTAGCTGTTCGAGATTCACCTTGACTGTTCATGGGGGGTTGGGATGGGGATGGCCTTGCTAGGAATTGAGCCCAGAGCCTTGCCCTTGTTAAGTGCATGGTCACTAAGCAGACACAAATGTCTAGTGAAAGGATATTCAAGGTAACTTAAGATCATTCTGGAATTTTCTTGCCCCGGGATGTATCTTGACAGTCAGAAACACTTTCTGTCACCATAAGAATTTCACTGGAGCAAACTCATAAAAAAAGATCCTTCATGATGAAAATGGTGATACCTATTAGAACATGAGAGATTTGGCTGGATGTGACTTATGAGTCAAGAATTCCAAACTCTGAATGAATGTAGGACAGATAGAAAAGAATGGGAATAGAAGGACTTAAAAAGTATTTTCCTGTATAGAAGTGTAATTCAACAGAGTACTTAGCTAGTATGCCTAGATCCTGATTCCATCACCATACCACAAAACAAAGCAAAGTCATTAAAAAGCACTTTCTCAAGGGCAGTCTTCTAAGCTAACTGTGGCCAATTGAAAAGTAGGCAGAGCTGTGATGGATAGTGTGTGTCAAAAGAAAGACAAATAAAAATATGTAAAATATTTGGATGTGAGATTATGAGCTGTGATAGTACTCTATCTTACTAGGAATGGAGTAGGGGCAGTGGGCACTTTGGGACAGACACAGGGGTAGAATCTAACCAACAACCTGCCCCCACAGGCAGAAGAGCGGCATAAGGCAGGCCAATCGGAGGAGGCCACATACTGGGGGGCCCGAGCCCGGAGGCTCATTCTGACCAGTTTTGCTGTGTGGTTTGCTGTCCTTGTTCTGGGTCTCCTGCTGCTGTGGTTACTCTCCTACACCATTGCACAGGCTGAGTAACCCTGGGTGGCCTTTGCTGAGAGCCAGTCAAGACCTGGATCCAATCCAACAGTGCGGCAGTGTTCAGTTCTGGGGACAGGAGTGATTCATGGCTCTTCCTGTCTGGAAGGACATTGCCTTTCTCGAGAGCCATTGGAAGAGCTCATCTAGGCTATACAAAGCACCTGAAACTTCACAAGGAGGTCAGCCTGCTCTCTGTTCTTTCATTGCCCTCTGCTTTGTCTCCCCTGCCCCTCCATCCTAGAAGCCTCCATTCAGAGAAAGGGTTGAAAACCAAGCTTGATTTTATTAGAATTTGTTTTCTAATAAAAGGAAAAAAAAAAACTTTTTGGTGGTTAAATGCTGTCTGATTGTTCTTTATCCTGCTTACCCCTGGTAAAGGCTAGGCATTTAAGGGATGGCTTAAGCCTGCATTTGGCCTCTAACCTCTACCTAGTTGCCCCAAGAAAAGGTTAGGTTAGGTTAGATTAGGAGGAGGTTTGTTTTGTTAGTTTTCCTTCGACTAAACCATATCATCTATCAGCTATGACTCTAACATCAGACAAGAATAGTAGGAGCTAGCACACATGTATGTACTTCAGGCACTGTTTATTTCTTCTGAATCCTCACAGTGACTCAGTAAGTACCACTATTCTTCATAATTGAAGAATGGGGTATAAATGTGTCGTAGGTCCTAAAGTTAGAAAATAGAAAAGGTGGGGCTGGAGAGATGGCTCAGCGGTTAAGAGCACCGTCTACTCTTCCAGAGGACCCGGGTTCGATTCCCAGCACCCACATGGCAGCTAACAACTGTCTGTAGTTCCAGTTCCAGGCAAAACACCAAGGCAAATAAATAAATAAAGTTTAAAAAAAAAAAAAAAAGAAAATAGAAAAGGTAGGTTAAATTCACAGTTTGATTACAGGGGGATGAAAAGATTGGATTACAAGAACAACCACCCGGGGGGCTGGTGGTTGGGTTAGGGTTAGGGTTGTAGGTCATATTTCAAAATTTTAAGAAAATATTTAAGCTGAGTGTGGTGGTGTACAGCTGTAATTTTAGCAGAATTCTGTAATTCGTAGGAAGCAGGAGGAGGAGGATCAAGTGCAAGGCCAGAGTAGGCCACATGACCTTGTCATTTTAGAAAACAAAATAGCAACAATGAAAACAAACCCAGCCAAGCACAGTGGTATACACCCATAATCCCAGCGCCTGCATGACTTTGAGCAGAGTCTGACTCAATAAAAAAAAAATAAAAACAGACATATATCCCATCCCCAATGTGTACATTTACAGACCCTAAAAGCTTAAAACATTATCAGGAATCCCAAGGTAAAAATATAAAATATATTAATCATATAACTCTCATTTACAGGGTGGTTGTTCTTTTTTTTTTAAAGATTTATATACTTATCATGTATACAGTATACAGAAGAGAGTACCAAATGTCATCATAGATGGCTGTGAGCCACCATGAGGTTGCTGGGAATTGAACTTAGGACCTCTGGAAGAACAGTCAGTGCTCTTAACCTCTGAGCCATCTCTCCAGCCTTAAAGTAAAAAAATTTTAGTTTCCTTTTAAAACTGAGGCTTACAGCAGCAGTAACTCATAGGTGTAAGCAAAAGTCATAGTCATCCAAATTGTGCCATCTGTGTTGGGTTTTTTTATTTTTGTTTTTTTGTTTTTTATTTTGCTTTTTTTTTTTTTTTAAAAAAAAAAAAAAAAAAAAAAAAAAAAAAAAAAAAAAAAAAAAAAAGCTAGCCAGCAGGAATAGGGCTCATGGTTCAGTTCATCCTGATTTCTCCATATCCTACAACCAATTTGGTGTTTCATCGACAGATTTACCACCTAGTTTTGGGATGCAACCAACAGCAATAACAATGGTCTTTGTGGTTTGCAGGGCTCTAGAGGCTTTCCTGGCAACAGGTCTGAGAAACAGTCCATCCCTGGCACCAGGATTTTCATCTAACAAGCTTTATGGCTTCAGATGGTGGGGTTTGTTTGTTTGTTTGTTTGTTTGTTTCTCAAATCACTCTGGGTGCCCCCATTTAAATTATTCCGTTGTAGTTGTTATTGCTCCTCCGGGGTTAGCCTTACATATAACAAAACTTTATCACAGGAGTCCATTCCAGCAGAGGATACTCTGAAAACATTAGCAAGATCCAGTACATTTGAATCAGTTTATCAGGAGAGTAATGTTGGGTGCAGTAGCACAGACAGAACAGTCCAAAATTCACATTTTCTTTGAGCCACATGATCTCATTCCTAGGACACTGCCTTTGGGCTATACACGTCAACCCCTACATCCTGAATGATCTCAGTAGAGCTAACTTGCATTGTTTGGCCTGGCCCAAAGCCAAGTGGAAGTAAGGCGAGGGATTCATGTGTAAGCTTGCTACACCTGCCACTGGAGCCAGCTTCTAGGGTCTAACAGGCTCTAAGTTTGTGCTGTGGCCACCATGCTACATTAACCTCACCTAAATGCAAATAAACTTTATCCTCTGTTTTCTCTCTCGTGTGGCAGTAATATGCTCTGGGAAGGATACTTGCCCATTAGTGAAAAAACCAAAGAGGCTTTGTTGTTTTTGGTTTTACATACCTAAGAATGCTGCTTTACATAAGTCTTGCTACATTTGTCTTAAATTCTTTTTTAAAATATTTATTTTTATTTTATGTGAATTGGTGTTTTGCCTGCATGTATAACTGTGTAAGAGTGTCAGATCTTGGAATTACAGACAGTTGTTAGCTGCCATGTGGATGCTGGGAATCGAACTCTGGTCCTCCAGAAGAACAGTCAGTGCTCTTAACTGCTGAGCCATCTCTCCAGCCCTGTTTTTTATTTTTTTTTTAAGATTTGTTTATTATGTATACAGTGTACAGAAGTGGGCACCAGATATCATCATAAATGGGCACCAGATATCATCATAAATGGTTGTGAGCCACCATGTGGTTACTGAGAATTGAGCTCAGGACTTTTAGAAGAACAGTCAGTGCTCTTAATCTCTGAGCCATCTCTCCAGCCCTGTCTTAAATTCTTTTAACATGGGCTCAGACCCCTTTGCCTTTTTAAAAAAATTCCCGTTGATTATTTTCACAACTTATAAACTTGATTTACATGTCTCAACATGGGGCTTTGCAAAAGTTATTAAAGCCCCATACCAGCCATGAGGTCTCTGCTGAATTAACTTGCTTTTCTCTCCTGTAAACTGTGAAAATTGTCCTAGCATACCTGGTACACTTGACACTGAGCACTGACTCTCGAATGCCCAGTTTCCCTAGTAATGCCTGTCATTTTTCTGTGGTCTTCCAGAACCTGTTATTAGGGAACTTTAGCCAGGGATGACCAAGCTGGTGTTTCATATGAACTAGTACACCAGGGATTCTTTTGTCTTTTATTCCTTCAGATTATGCAAAGTTACATTATTAATTTCTCTGCTCCTACACACTCAGATTCCATCCATCCTCATGCCTCACAGCATTATGAAACAGACCATTAGGAAAATTCTTTCATTCTTCTTTTAAAAAAATTTTCTGGGGGCGCTGGAGAGATGGCTCAGTGGTTAAGAGCACTGTCTGCTCTTCCAGAAGACCCGGGTTCAATTTCCAGAACCCACATGGCAGCTAACAACTGTCTGTAGTTCCAGTTCCAGGCAAACACCAAGGCAAATAAATAAATAAATAATAAAGTTTAAAAAAAAATTTCTGGGTCAACAAGATTGCTCAGGGAATGAAAACCCCTATCACCAAACCTGACAACCTAAGTTTGATCTTTGGGACCCACACTGTAGGAAAGAACCAATTCCTATGACATGTCTGTTGAGTACACACACTCTGTGGCATGTGTAGTCCACACAGTACACATATACACATAAAATTTAATTTAAAAACAGTCATTTCTGCTGGGCAGTGGTAGCACATGCCTTTGATCCCAGCACTTGGGAGGTAGAAGCAAGTGAGTTCCAGGTCAGCCTGGTCTACAGAGTAAGTTTCAGGACAGGCTCCAAATCTACACATAGAAACTCTGTCTTGAAACCACCACCATCTACCCCCCTCCCCCCAAAAAAGAAAATAGTCATTTCTAGTTCAAACAGATCAGATGTGGTTTTCTCTGGATATCATGGTTGCCTGTTCTGGACTGTTACTTGTAGCATGAATTCCACTTGATCTTAAGAATAAAAACCTGGGGGCTGGAGAGATGGCTCAGCGTTTAAGAGCACCGTCTGCTCTTCCAGAGGACCCGGGTTTGATTCCCAGCACCCACATGGCAGCTAACAACTGTCTGTAGTTCCAGTTCCAGGCAAAACACCAAGGCAAATAAATAAATAAATAAATAAATAAATAAATAAATAAATAAATAAATAAATAAATAAAGCTAAAAAAAAAAAAAAAAGAATAAAAGAATAAAAACCTGAAGCCAGATATCAGGGTAAATGCTGAAAGATGGGGGAGACAAAGGAGCAGCCACTAGAGAGACTTGCCTCTACTGAATCTTCAGGCAGAAAGACTGAGCTCCTGTCTCCTCCCACCTTACATTCCTCTGTGTGCCCAGCCATGTCACTTACTGCCTCCATCCCCTAAGAGCTGAGATTAAAGGCCTCCATTGCCTGGCTCTGTTTCTGGACCAATTTCAGGGTGGCCTTGAACTCCTGATCTTCCTGCTTCCTCCTGCCAAGTGTTTGCATTAAAGGTGTGCGCCACCACCACTGCCTGGCTCTATGGTTAACTAGAAGCTAGCTGATCTCCAGGCAACACAAACAAAATACCACCACAGTTACTAAGTGCCCCCATCTGTATGCTGAGTTGTTTTCCTCTCTCTCTGTATTAAAGGTCAGATCCAGGAGTGTCTTCGGTTACTTCTGCCTCTCTCCATCTTTCCTTTCTAGTTTCTCCTATGCATTCCAGGAGTTTGTAACTCATATAAAGAACTAGCTTGTTGTACTCTTAATTCTCCATCTTACTAGCTGTGAGAAATAAGCCAATATGGACAGGTTCCTCTGTTTCTCATTTTTCCTGTCAAGTGAGTAGCTAGTGTGGGAGGAGACAGTTGCTCATATTTGCCTTCTTGTGTTAAATACATACATATATGAGCAAGTTATTCTGAGCCCAGGATGTGTCTTATTGCCCACAGTTCAAGCCATAGAACTGCCACCACAGCCTGCTTACCATCCCACCAAACAAGATACTTTTAGGGTTGCAACATTTATTCTCTAGCCCATTAGCCATTTTGGGATGTCCCCATACTTGTAGCAGACCCCATTCATCAAGGAGACATGTCACCCTGTATCAAATGAGATGATAGGTGATCGCTTTGGGATTTCCTCCTAAAGATGTTTTTTTAGAATTCTGAGCCTTAGTTCTATGTCTTATTCATTGCAGGGAATATGCATCTGCCGCGCGCAACCTCACCAGCAAGGAAGACGCAACACCGGATCCTTCTCTTTGCAGTTTATTCGGATTCTTTACAATCTGGTTTCTACTGACTAACTGACTCACTCCTTACTAACTACTCCCAACTACTCTAAACCTCCTCACTAACTACTACCTAACTGCCTGGGGGGAAGCCTGCTCTTAGCTAAATACCCTCAGGGCATCCAATCCAAGATA